>CAJVPV010002184.1:0-13643 GCA_910591835.1 Acaulospora morrowiae
ATAAATATTAATAAATGCTGATAATATATGCTAGTATCTATCCAAAGTTAATAAAATTTTCAAAAATTTTAGTAACAATAGTAATAATTTGTCACTCAGTTATTTCTTCATCTTCGCTACTTGAATTTTCTTCTTCGAATCCAAGTCCTTTTTTAATTCTTTCCTAAAAATATTATTAGCAAAAATTTATATTACTTCGAAGACTTTTAAAACTCATCTTATTTTTTTCCACTTTGCTTTTAATTAATGTTTTATTTATCAAAATACTTTCATTATTTGAATCAAGAACTGTTTGACATACTACAATGGCAAATGCTACTTGTTCATCGGAGGCATTTCCTTTTGGCCAAACTTTTTCGAGAATATGGGCCATCATGCTTTGTATCTTTTCTTTTGGACATTTGTGAAGGTTTTCAAAGCACTCGGTAGCCTTTTAAGATTGTTTTCAGGTCAAAATTTTGGTGGCGAATACAATCGTATTTATTATCCAAAAACTTTTTGCCAAAAACTGAAAACATGGCATCACGAATTTTTGAAGCCATAGTCTTATAAAGCGATCAATACTGTTTTATGAGTTTTTAAAGCAATAAGATATTAAATAATTGAAGAACTAAAGTTATTAATATTTATAAGAATTATCACTTGATAAATATGTTTTTCATAATATGTTTTCCAGTATTTTCTTATGAGGCCTTCATAGGACTCTGAATATTCTTGCTGAAAAAATTTCTTGGTTGTTTGGTAAAAATCTTCAGGATCCAGGTATATTTTTTCAAAAAATACTTGTTTCGCGATACTTTTAACTGCACGTTATTTAAATAAAATATAAGTTTTTGAAGATCTTTAAAGAAATTCAAAAATGAATCTTACCTTAATAAAATCATATTTGGTAATTAAATATTGACTTGCATGAATTTCATTTTCTAGACAGGTAATCTTATCCTTTATAATTTTTTGCCATTCTAACAATTAATCGATTTTTTTATGAAGACTATTTCTTATCTTATTTTCATTAAATTTTATTAAATTATATTGATTAAAGTAAAAAATTTTTTGTTATAATTCTTAATAAACTTTTAATAAAATATTTAAATTTTATTTTAATAGGATAATTTTTATTTAATATATGATTATTGATTTTTTTTTTGTTAATTTAATTAATAAATTTAATTGTTTCAATATTTTTATTGTAAATTTTAATTTTAATAAATTCAAGTTATGATTTTTTTTTAAATATTCTATTTAATAATTTTAATTAAAATTATCAAATTGATATCTTTATTTTTTTTAATAATTTTTTTTTTCTTTTTTTATATTTTATACATATATATTACTATGTATTTAAAATTTTTTGTTTTTTAATTTATTTCTTATATCTTAATATTTTGTAACTTGTGCTATATATATGATAGAATTAAATTTAAATGTTTTTTAAAAATTATATTATAATAAAATTACAAACATATTAAATACCATAATTAGAATCATATTTAATTTATAATTACGTATATTATTAATCAAATTTTCTTTTATAGTAAATAATATTATTAATATACTTTATATTATCAAACATTGATTCCGGCGTCTTTTATCATGTAATCAACATATTGCTTTCATATAAAAATGTTGTCGCAGAAAAAACACGAAACATATATAAAATTTTTATTAAGAAATTAAAATTAAACTAGATCCTCTTAAGATCAACTTAATTTTGGCGTGATGGATTTCTAATCAACATCACTTCATAGGGAAACATGAAATATAAAATGAGAAAATCTTTATGTAATAGAAACAAATGTATCTACATAATGTGGACTTAGACTTGAAAATAGACCCTTTTCGTAAATTTACGGGGTAATGAATATCTATGGTGTAAATAACAAGCACATAATGAATTCAATATCTATGAATAACAATGAGGAATGTAGTGATATAAACTTCACATGTTACCATGAGAAAAACCCTCACCAAGAAATATTTATCCACCGGTTTTTAATAAGAAAATAGTATATACTCATTAATATTCCCACCTCATCCACTGGTTAATCCCGGAATTTTTAACACATTTCTTTTGACAACCACCTTGCCAGGAGACTTACGTTTATTAGTTATGATCTTTTTAGCAGGATGAGGGTAAGATCGGAAAGTAAGATGCTGAAGCGCACGGGTATATGGGGATATTGTATGATTAGAATTCATCAGAGTGGCAAGTCGAGCTGCCACAGATGTTTCGGACGGTTGAAGTACAATTTCCTGTGGTTGAGATAATGAGTGATTTTCAATAAACATATCTTTGGAACTTGATATATCGTTGTTTAAATCGCAAGATTCATTAAGAGATTTATGATTGGAAGCAGAACGTTGAGGTTGGGGAAGCGTTGTTCTGTCGACAAACTGAGATTGATTATGACGCTGAAGGTTTGCAGCGGTCATTTGAGTGTGGATCGAGTTTGAAATCGGGCAAACCATCTCATTAAATTGAATCCCATTGGTGACTGTTATTGGGGTTTTCGCATCAGTATGTATATGACGCCTTAATGAATTTCTTAAGTTTGAGCGGGAGTATTGTTGATCTTGTTGAGAAGACGGCAACCAAGCGGGTAATGAGCCTCTCCTATGGGGTTGTGGAGAGACTATTAGACGTTGACGATGAAATACATGTGGTCGACCATTGTCTGAACGGTCTTCTTTGTTGGGACGAGATATTGCCTTTAATCCTTCTTCTTTTTTACGCTCAAATAAATCCCCAAAGCTTGAATATGAGGAATATCCCGGACTCCCATCTAAGGAATCGAGATCTCCTATGTAAGAACCATCTTCGGCATAAAATGAGGATTCTGGTGAAATGCTTGAGGGTTCAGAAGTTGCAGTTGAAGAAGGTGTGTGATGTCGAAGTTCAGGCATGGACATTGTGTCGTATGGTGCACTGTCCGAAAACGCATTAGGATTTGACGAATCTTTTAATGGGACGGTGTCCTCTTTCTTCTTAGCACCACCGTTAAGCCACTTTTGCAAAGATAGTTGATGAACGATGGATGGTAAATCCTCTTGAAACATTATTCTCAACCTCTTTTCAATTTCCGTTTGCAGGAACCTTTGAATACTAGAAATACTATCAAAGGTTGATGTCACGTCAACTTTTTCCAAAGGATCATTTTTAAAAACCAGGGTGATTCCTTTTTGCTTGCTAACTACTAAGACAATAATCCCTCTCAACTTCAGATTACTTAATCTAAGAAGCATAGGCACCACCAATGGTTGATCGGCTGCAAGAATCCCTCTTCGGGTATACATGCTCACGTCGGATTTATTGCTATTCATCGGATTTGCCTATTTAAAAAAAAAAAAATACTGCTTTAATTAGCGACTGATGATGAGAACGCACAATTGTCATTTTTCATTAGATAACCTTTATATACCTGCACTTTTGTTTGCAAAGTTAAATGAGCGTCACCACTATAAATCAGTTTAAATATTCCTCTAAATTTGTCCACAGCCAGTTCTCCGATCTCCATGATTTCCAACTCTGGGGGCTAGAATAAAAAGTTCTCTTGTCATAAGATATCGAAGAAAAGAGAAAGAAATAAGAAATAAGACATTAATGACTTGTTACCTTTGTACCCATGTTCAAATCTTTAACGACTATCCGATCTACAATATTAGCAGGCTTATTACTTTTATTCAGAGCGGTTGTCAGAAGGTTTTTTGCCTGCTCCACGAACTCTGTGGTAAATTCGGGCCAATTAAATTTAAAAGCCATGTTCTCAAAATACGAAATTTTAATTTTTGTCCTCCAGGAAACAATTATTTATGTGAAGTAATGAAAGTGTAGGTGGAAAGGTATTTGAAAAATGAGACCATCGTAAGATACCACCCAGAAAAAGATCGATCAAAGATCTATACTACCACTGTATCACCGTGTTGCTATGTATGTTACATATGTATGACAGATTGATGGACCAATAAAATTATTCTTTCGGATAAAATGTTGGTGTTGTTTTTTATAACATACCAGTACGTGCCAAAAAAATTGAGAAATAACCACTGTGATCGCGTTGAGAAGCCACTTGGTCAAATAATTGCTAATACGTAGGTTACTTCGGTTTTTACGACACAGTTAAGTTGATCTTTATCCTCGTTCGTTTTCAAGTTGTAATTTTTATTTCTTTTTCTTCTTTTTAAGTTGAACGACACAGAAACAAGAATAATGTCGAACATAGATGGTCAGAGTATTAATAACAAACCCACGCTTGTTAACGATTCAATGGATATTGACACTATAAATAAAGATAATGAAGGGACCAGTTCTTCCCGGCTAAATGATACTTCTTCCCAATTGATACATGTTCCCACCGCATCTGTAAATGTTTTATCGACAGAGAACCGGTCTGATTTTGCTATTCAACCTACAAAACCAGAAGAAAAACAGACTAACAGTACAACGATCAACATGACAACTCAAAACGTTTTTCAATCGGTCGGAAAAGATTGTACTACTGTTTCTCCTGATAAAAAAGATGAATGTTCCAATAAAGAGTTACCAGAAAACATAGAAGATAAGTGCGATTTCTCCAAACAGGAAATAGTGACAAACCCTGAGTCTGTTCAAGAAGAAATAGTTACTTTTCTAGATAAAGTAGTGGTTGAAACTCCTTCAAGTTTATTTCCCAAAGATTTTGACGTGCCAAATGATCGAATGGAAGTGCATTCATCCCACCCTGACAATTCTAATGCCTTAGTAGCCCAACCTTCGTCTGAGAAATCTGTTGAACCTGACTACCAACCCGTTTCAACAGAGTTAGCCATTTTGCCTAAATCCTCCACTGAGCAATCATCACAAAATAACAATGATAATATGGATACAGATGAAACCCCCAATGTTCAATATGACAAAGATGATGTAGTTCGCTCAAAATCAGCTGATCATTCTGAAGTCCCCCAAAATACTAATCCTTCAGGAAATCAATCGCGTGGTGATTGTGGTCAAGGTTCACAAAACCCCTCTAATACGATTGAATCTGAATCATCATTGGATGGATCTACCCATCCAGATAATTCATCAGAACATAATAATGCTAGAGAAAATCGCAGGTGGCGTGGTCGCCGTTCCCCAAGTTCTCAAATTGATAATGAGAAATCTGATCGTAAAAGCCCATTTAACTTACCCAAATTGTCGGATGCAGAATTTCAAGCCTTACCCTCTGGCTCACGTTTATTTCTAGGAAACTTGTCTACTCACTCAACCTCTAAAAAAGAACTTTACGACATCTTTTCTCCGCACGGAAAAATTTTACAAATATCCATAAAGAATAGTTTTGGTTTTGTTCAATATGATAACCCCGAAAGTGTAAAAAGAGCAATTGAAAAAGAAAATGGTAGAAATTTACACGGTTTAAAACTAGGCATGTATTTCATTTCATCCAGATTGTCACGCTTATATCACATTGATCTCTCCGTTCCTAATATTTTTCCCTTGTGATGTTTACATAATTGATCAGGATTAGAAGTTTCTCATGGAAAACCGTGGCACCATTCATCGTCGTCACAGGAGGAAGGGTTCGGCAAGCATTCTTTCGCTAACAGACAAGGAAAGCATTGGAATCAGAAAGGTTACAAAGATAGTTGGTACCAGAATGATCGCGACTATACCCCAACGAGAGGGAATCACGGTCAACCTTATCAAGAACGGCGTTATGATGATTATGATCGTCGATCCTCGGAGTATAAATTTGATCGACGTGCTTCATATGATTCTAGAGGTGGTTACGACTACTCGGATCAAAGGGATTATCGTCCTCCGCATTATAAGGACGAAAATGAATACAGGCCTCCTCGAGATGAGAGGAAATATCGTCGCAACTCATATCGCGAAGGTGGTCACCGTGATGAACGATACTCGCACCGGTCAAAACCATATAAAATTCCCCCTCGAGATTACGTCGAAAAGAGACAAAGTCGTGATCCATATCGCTCCCAATCGCACGATGAGCCCGATGATGAGTTTCCTTTGCCTCGGAGACAAGGAGGTGACGTCCCAGAATGTCAAATTATCGTTTTAGAAGAAGTTGAACGGTAAGTTGATTTTGATTTAAAATTTGTGCTTAAATTGCCGGTCTAAACATGCACTCGATTTTCACCCTATCAGGAATTTCCTTTGGCAAGTTGAAGGTTCTTTCCGCGAGGCATCTATTTCTGTGCATACTCTTCATCTTTCTCGCAAGCTTCAGATCCAATCAGTCATTCGTCAGATGATTATGGAAGGGGTTCACGCGGTAATCTTTATGGAAAGACATCTCGCTCTAAACGGTCTTGTGAATATGCAAATTTTCGATCAGTCAAGAACGGGCGACAATGTGAAATATGACGGTCCGTATTTGTTATATATGTATGAATTATTATTATTAATTCCCTTCGGTACTTACATTAAACCATTGAAATTAATAGAGTATAATGGTATCAAAGTCGAGGAAGCTGTTGGCCTATTGTTAAGAACTCGTGTATCGCAACGGACAGGTGACCTCAGACCTTCTGAGAACGTAATGGTCGGCGGACAGCAAAATCTTCAACAAGCGCAGCAACCTCATGCAATGGGTGGGCAGGCGGGTTCCGCAGGACTTCATCCGATTTCTTTAAATAACGTTAATTTTGCCGCCCTCGCAAGTCTTCTTGGAACCCTTCAGCCTACCGCTAATCCCAGTCTCGGCATTCAACCAATGTCGATAATTCCACCTGGAGGCATCCAAACATCTCAGCCGGGATTGTTAGCTCAACAGCAGCCTCCAAATATCGACGTTCAACAGCTGCTTAGACAACTTGCGCCACAAAATCCGGGGCTACCCAATCAAACACCTTTCATGGCGGTACCCCCACATATTGCGTCTAATCTTGGTTTACCTCCCTCATCTTTCAATGCTTCATTGGTTGGCCATCCTTCAAATGTCATAACTCCAAACACCATTTCACCTAATGGATTACCTTTATCCCAGCATCAACCCCCACATCTCAATCCCAACATCCCACAATTTCCAACCCCAATCTCTAACCCTTCTAACGTAACAGATCTTATGGCGCAATTTAAGCAATATAGCAACCAGCGATAGATTAATTTCCTATTCTGCTCGAATCATCCGTTTGGTGTTGAACGAACATTTGTTGTACGTCCATTTCGGTGGTCACTACATTCTAAAACTGTCTTTGAAGTGAATTTGCGATAAAATTAACATGGATCGTTAGATGCCGATGAAAGGATGATATAATTTGATCAATCCTCAACTGATTGGACCCTTGCCTATAATGTTATCTTCTCGTACAACTTGTGTTTAATAGGTATTTGTCATTTCTATGAGACTTGTCCAATAAACGTTTGCGTTAGAGAAGTAGGAGTTTACATGAATTTAGGAGCTGGGGCTTCTTAATATTTACTGATTTTCAAAAAAAACAAAAAAAAAAGTTAACTTCTAGGTAGGTAAAAATTTCTGATATTTGAGATATAGAATTTTAAAACTAAAGCTCTTTCGACCGCATGTAATTAATCCAAAATAACACAATGGTATGGTTAGGTTAGGTTATATAACAACAATACACATTTATTGAATGTTTGAATACAAGTAAAGCAAGCATTTCTTTAATTCGATTTACAATAATCTAATTTATACGAAATCTATTTTTATCTTAGTTCTGATATTTTATAGTTTTTAATTTATAATTTTACAAATTTAATTTTGAATTACATTAATTATATCAAAAAATATATCTCTGTTTATAATTGTAAAATTTTTTATATACTGTATATCGATATGGTGAGGAGATTTAAGAAATTTTTCATATACAACTACAATATATTTAATTTTTAGAAAAAAAATAGACGTTTCGAGGTTTAAAATTACTCGAGATGAAATTTTCTTTTTCAATTGTAGTATATTGCCTGTTTCAGGTTTCTAGTTTGAGTCTAAGAAAATACCTCGTTGCTATTGCTCAAAGTGCTAGGTCGAGTTTGAATCCCGCTTGCTGGGTCAAAAATCCCAGGGCCGAGTCCCAATTTTGGGTTTTTGGATGTACTTTACTTTAACTCTTCGTTTTATCGAAAGTTCTGGAAAAATAGAGCCAGTATTATGAAAACGTTAAATTAAATATTGAATGTCTTCTAATGGAACAATCTTTGGCAAATAAAGGAACTAAAAAACGAAGGCGAATTTGATTCTGATTCAAAAGATAATCAGAATAAAAGCATATTTTATTGATAACAAGAGATCGAAGAGAATAAAATTGAAGAATACATGTTTTATTAAGAGTGTGTAAATTTTATACAGACTTTAACTCAACAATGAACATCAAAAAATTGCGAATTGTTTTGGTGTATGCATTTTTGATGATTATGAATCTTGGTATACCAACCAACTTGGAGCAAAAACAATACCCGAAAATATGACTCTAGGACTTGGGGACAAATACGATGGCATTTTATACAGAAATTGCAAGTAACTATTAAAAGATATACTGTATCTGTGGTGTTCTTTAATTTGTATGTTTATATTGTTATATTTAATTCTAATTTTATATTATTACAATAAAAATAATTAAGATTTATTATATTAGTTTTTTTCTAATAATCGAATAATCTTATAGGGCAATGATCAACCGTCAAAACCTTCGAATTCTTTATTAAATTTCCTACATTTCGCAATGTAAAATTCCAAGATTAATATTCTTATATATAAAATCACGTTGATCATACCGAAAGACAAACCTTGCAATCACCAATCTTCGAATTTCGCTTGTTCCTGCGCCAATTTCATATAGTTTAGCATCCCTTAAAATGCGCCCAGTGTCATAATCGTTTATATAGCCATTACCACCCAAACATTGAATGGCATCCAGTGCAACTTCAGTTGCTCGTTCAGAAGAGAACAAAATGGCTGCAGCGCAATCCTATGAAGAAAATAGTAATCATTATTTATTAATGTAGACAATATTTACTTATTTTTTAATAATATATACCCTATTGGATATGTGACCATGATCGCAGGCTCTTGCTACGGAATAGACGAGCGCTCTGGACGCAATGAGTTTGGTATAGATGTTTGCTATCTTGGCTTGTATTAATTGGAAGTGTCCGATCGGCTTTCCAAATTGATGGCGCGTGTGTACATATGGAAGTACGATTTCAAGAGCAGATTGCATCAATCTAATTTATAATCAAAGTAACATCGCTTATTAACAAACGGAAAATCGATGATCGATATCACACAAAATACACATACACATACATACCCCAAAGGTCCGCCCGAAAGTACAACTCTCTCTAAATCAAGACCACTCATCAATACGTACACACCCTTACCTCCGCTTCCCAGGACATTTGAAACTAAGAAAAAATAGGTTAATAAGGAATAAACATGAATTCACCACTAAACTACCCGATGATGTTGGCAGTAGGTTACCTGGAACCTCACAATTTTCGAACACCAGTTCGCACGTATTCGATCCACGCATACCCAATTTATCAAGCTTTTGTGCTGTAGAAAATCCTTTAAAGCCCTAAAAAATAATGTTAATCATTCTTTCGAGGAAATAGATAAATTTATTTGATGCTTAAGTAATGTTAACTAACCTTTTCAACAAGAAAGGCGGTAATTGCTTGTGCACCCGTTCTTGCGTAGACCACAAGCACATCAGCATCAGGGCCATTGGTGATCCACATTTTACTGCCATTTAAAATATATCGATCCTCTTTCTTTTCGGCGCGTAATCGCATTGACACAACGTCGGAACCAGAACCTACTTCAGACATGGCAAGTGCACCAATAAATTCACCCGATATCAACTAATTTCATCCGAAGATGTGATTAGAATATTTAATATTTTGAAAGTTCCAGTAATATACACCTTCGGCAAATACTTCTGTTTCTGTTCTTCATTCCCATTTCGGACTATCTGGTTTACACAAAGATTCGAATGTGCACCATAAGAAAGTCCAACTGACCCCGAAGCGCGTGATATTTCCTCCATGACAATAGTATGTTCAAAATAACCTAAATTCAGTCCACCATATTTTTCAGGAGCCGTGATACCTAACAGACCCATGCTACCAAATTTCTTCCACATATCCTATAAAGCGTCGACAGATCAAATATAGCTTAACCGACTTAATTATTAATTATAAGACGACGAATCATATGTTTACCATTGGAAACGTATTTTCTTTATCGATAGACGCCGCTCGAGGGACGAGTTCTTTTTGACAAAAATCATGCACGGCTTCACGAAGCTAGGGTCCAATACAAGTGAGCTTTGAATTTTTTACTCGCGTGAACGAATACAAATAATTAGCAAGTACCTCTTTCTGTTCGTCCGTCAAACCAGCGATATGCGAAGCATAAGTAGAAACATATGAACGCTGACTTTTAGATAAAACGGTAATCTGTAAATTTTTAAATTAGATCACGGAGTTGAGGAACGCGACCATGGTAAAAATCAGTTTTGTAAAAGTCACCCTGGAGTTCTTCGGTGAAAAATGCGCATTACGCAATATTCTCACGATATTTGAACGTAACATTTTGAAGAAAGAGTATGTATTTCAATATTGATGCAATATTAATTGAATGATATTCGTTAAATCACCTGATTGTTATTGCATAACAATAGAATATTTTGCCATTAGTCGTTGGCAACGGCACTTGTGGTGTCGTTCATATAAATTAGCATTGACAATGAATTAAAGAAAATATGCATTTATGGTGTCGTGTCATGTTAATTGGCATTGACAATGAATTAAAGAAAATATGTATTGGAATTAAAGTCTTCAAATGCGGAAAAGTTTTAAAATGACCGGAAACTCTTAAAAACCATAATATTAATATTTACAAATGTAACTATTTTATGTATCAAGCAAGTTCTATACTTCATAGCTTTAAGCCTGCACTCTCATGGTTTCATATTACTTGAACAGGAATTTTCGATGAGGCGGCAATTCACCCTTATTCAACCATACCAGACCGCAGGCATTGCAAAGGGTCTTTTTAATAAGATTTACGATAGATAAGTAAGCGTGCAAAAAGTTCAGTTAAATATTACTTCAAAAAATACATACCTTGCCCCCGTCAGGTCCCCTCCTAACTAAAGGTGTGGTGTGTCCGTCTATACCACAATGTAGACATCGCCAAACATTCAATTCGTCTGGATTTAACTTTGAGTCATTTCGCATCCTCTGATTTATGGATATACTCAAATGGTCGATTCCGTTTAACGTCGTAGGCTTTAATGATTTAGTTCTGGTGACGTTTCGTGTGGTCGCCCTACGCATTCGCCTACATCATCGAAGTTATATAAGCTTGAGACAACGAATACTCATTTCGAGATGTAATATTTGGTATTTACCTAATGTCTCGCTCTTGATCCAGTCTAATCTTCTCCAATTCTTCACTAGTTAATATTTCTAATACAGGACACCACTCTTCTGCGTCTTCAAAAGAACGGAAAACGGTTTTCAATGGTTCCCGCTCATTGTCCGAATCGTCCGGCTTTATTTCTTTCTTGTGCTTTAATAATTGCTCGTGAATGCTATGCGCGATCACTGAGACAAACTCCCCGCCAATTCCAAGATCGGATACAAGTATTTTACTAAATTCTTCCGGGGTCAAATCTGAACTTAAATCCCATTCAAATCGATCACGAAGGTTTAATTTCCCGACGTGAATATCAAGCTGAATGTTAAAACCAAATAATTAATTAATTATATTAAACGATGAAACCTCTTCTAGAATTTTGTAGATTCAATTTACATTAACCGTAATTCTGGAATCTTCGGGAGGGAAATTACTCTCCATTATAGAATAGTGCTCTTGAATTTGCTTTCTTATAGAATCTGCAATGGGTGCTAGAAATTCAATAGCCGGAATATCAAGATCATGACATAATATTTCCGCAAAATGTTCAGGCGAAACCAACTTCTCTATATAAAAAAAATTATATTAGAAATATTGAAATACGGAACTGACCATAGTAATGAACTCACCATTGAGATTCCAAGTAAATGTATCGCGTAATTTATGGGTATCTAAATCAATATCAAGCCTTATTGGAATTAGAACCTCTTCATATTCTGCATTGCGATCTAATTCTTTCTGAGAACTAAGAAAAATATTCCAATATTGATTATTATAATTTATAATAAAATGAATTTTGACTTAAATAAATTATCCTACTTGTAAACATGTCTAGTTCTAATTCTTGGTCGCTTTACGATAGGACTTTCTCCATTTGCTGTGAAAAGTCCCGCTGTTATACGCTTTTCTAATGGAGGAGTTCCTCTATCATCATCCTCGAAAAAATCTCCAACGTCATCGGAATCATCTCCAGTTATGATTTGACCTGCACCTCGATGGCGTTTCTTTCCTCTATGAACTGGCAAAACAAGTGCAGTATTGCCTTGTTTAAGACGACTAGGATATGTGCTCCAAAAAATGCGCCTGAGCTTATTAGATTTCATGGGTCTATGTTGTTGTGTTGTAGCTTCTGATATTTCAATGGAATCAAGTGTTGATAAATCAAAATAATTAAGATTATAAGATTAATTTAAGACAATCGTAATACCCTGTCGCGTTACTCTTCTTGACACAGTAGAGTTGCTATAATTGGAATAAGTTCTTTTGGGTGCATAGGAGGTATTATTGTTACTTTGAAGAACGGAGTAAGGCGCCGCGTAATTTGAAGGCGCGACTAATTGCGGGTGAAATGCTGTTTGTTGATAGTTATAAGGAAGCTGTGAAGAATATCCTACGTTGGGGTACACGTGAGAAGGAGCTGGGCGCTGTTGTGAGTAAATGTACGCTGGAGGTTGCTGGTAGTTTGTGGAAGCAGCCCTCGTATAAGGGTTGTGAACCGTCGTTGTATTATTCATTATTAACTGACGCGGTTGATAAAAATTTAGGACATTCAGTTTTTAAAAGAACATGAAATGTTACTCATGTTACACGGCAGTAACAGGACGCTTATTTCGTTAATTTCATTATTGTTTATAATTAGAAGTACATTAAACTTTATTATTTGTAAAAAAAGTTTTAAAAAATAATTTAATACAGTAAAACCTATGTTTTTTCTTACTAAATGCAAAGTCAAGCTTGACGTCAAGTATATATATAAACTTTAAAGATTTTTTTTTTACTGTATATTAAGATATTGTATATTACATTACAATATATCTGTTATAGTAATTTTTTTTAATAAAAAACAATAATAATAAAAAAATACTTTTTTATATTTGTAATAAAAAAAAAATTACAGTAATAATATTAAGTTTGTTATATATATTATCAAGTAAAGTTTATACTTTCGAATTTATATAATTAATAGATATTCAAAGATTTGATGATATTAATAAAATAAAATAAAATAATTTTTTTATAATATAATATTTTTTTATTTAATTTATATATTAAAAATATACATTAAAAAAAAACCAATATTTCTTATATGCAATAATAACAAGTTTAATACTAATTTGTCTGTTTATATAATTTATATCTAGTTAATATTGAAAATAAATTTTAAAATATTATATACAGTAGTGTGCAAAAAAAACCAGAATCATATATTTACTTATAATTCAATAACTAATTAATTAAATTATATAAAACTTTATAAAT
>CAJVPV010002185.1:0-13640 GCA_910591835.1 Acaulospora morrowiae
AGTTTCAGATCAGAACGGTTTACAAAAAATTAAAACCGATTGGTTTTCGGATTGGATCGGTTTACAAAAAATTAAAACCGATTGGTTTTCGAATTGGATTAGTTTACAAAAAATTAAAACCGATCAGTTTTCGGATCAGATCGGTTTAAAAAAAATAAATCAGATCAGTTTTGGTTTTGGTTAAAACCGATTCAAACCAAACCATTGCAATCCCTATCTATAAGACTATAAAAGAAACAGGTTTTTTCAAGAACCTATAAGACTTTTTCTTGTTGGATATAATTAGTCCACAACTAATTATAATAGGATATGGTTCTTTGAATTTCTATTTATTGGATATTGGATAGAACTGAAAGGCACACATTCTGACATATTAGTATTCTATCTATGCTATTAGAACTTTGATATTGATAATATAAGAAGAATAGAAGGCAATAAGCCAATTGGTAGTTTGGAATTATCTTAGCTTAGATATAAATGGATTTGTACATACTAAACCTATTAATATTTAATAAAACAAGGTGTACACCAGTTATTTAAATATACTGTATATATATATATATATATAGATTATGAAAAATGTTGCCTTGGCAGGTTAGCTGTTCCAAGGAAATTCTAATGTTTTGTTTTTTTTACAGAACAGGCAACAAGCCACATGGTGGATGAGTTTACTTTATAATTTAAAAAGACATTGATCTTTTTTATAATATTTTGTATGTATACAAATTTGTATCTCAATTTAGTTATGCCTACCCCCAAAAAAAAAGATTATGAAAAATGTTAATAAATTTGTTTTTTAATTGGTAGATAAGGTTCATCAATGTTCGTGTTTTGAGATCAATTTCTGGTTCACACTTTCACACTTACACGCAAAATGAATATCGCTCATCCTCTTGGCGTCGACATTAAAACTGCAACCTTCTCTTGTTATACTTCTGAAGAAATAAAGAAATTATCCGTCAAGGAGATTATCAATCCAGTGCTTTTCGATGCACTTGGTGCACCAACCAATGGCGGATTGTATGATTCGGCCCTAGGACCATATACCAGCAATGCAATGTGTGTATAGAGTATTATTATAAAATTTCGAACGCAAAAATAGATTCAATTAACTTCTTGAGTGGAACTTTCTAACTTTAATAGTTGTGGGACATGTGGACTTGATCAATATAATTGTCCAGGTCATTTTGGGCACATTCAACTACCCTGTCCTGTATATAATCCAACGTTCTTTAACCGCATAATGGTTTTGTTAAAGGCTATATGTATAAATTGTCATCGTTTTAGATTAGGATTACCACAGGTAAGATATATCGGTTTTGTTCAAGTTTAATAACTTATTTCGTTTACCTATTTTGAGTTATAAATAGAATTTCCTATATACTGCTAAATTTAAATTGCTAAAACATGGATTGATCTTGGAAGCTCAATGTCTTGATGGGATCACTGATGAGGCTTTATCAACCGAAGAAAACAAATCTTCAAAGTTTGATATAAACGAATACTGTCGTTTAATTGGTAAGGATCATTTACACAAATTATCCCATATTATAACCATGCTAACTTATAATACATTCAAAGACCAATATGTGAATAAATGTCAAAAGGATGGTGGCGGAAAAAGATATAAGATTACTGCGATTAACGTAGAACGAAAAGCTTTAATGACAGAATTCCTAAAAAGGTGTTCAATGACAAAGACTTGCGAAAATTGTAATTCGTACGTACCAGAGATTTTGACATAGTTATTGGCTAGAACTTTAATGGCAATAATGAGATCATGGATTATTTTATTTTAGTATTTGTCGTTCATTTAAAAAGGAAGGCTATTCAAAAATATTTGTACTTCCATTGTCATCGAAAAATATAAAAGTTCAAGAAAAGCAAAAATCTGTTGAGAGAGAAGAATCTGACGAAGATAAACGTTTAGATGATTTTTCCGACGATCGTCACCATATTAGAAAAATAACATCTAAAGTAGAATATATCACCCCCGAATCATTGCGTGGACATCTCCGGGAACTGTTTAAGAATGAATCAAACCTATGCGAAGTGCTTTATGGAACACAAGGACTATTATTCCAAGATTCTAGCCTCAGGGTTCCACAAGCAGTCACCGCGGATATTTTTTTCATGGACACGATAGCTGTAACTCCTACACGTTTCCGTCCGGCATCTATAGTTAACGATCAAACAATGGAGAATCCACAGAATGAACATTTTGCTAGGATTCTGAAAGCACGTCAACAATTTTGTGAATTTGCTGCAATGGGTAAAAATTCAAATGCAGGGCACTCAAAAACAGTTGAACACATGATGAAATGTTGGATTAATCTGCAGGACGCTGTTAACGGCTTGATTGACAGTTCGAAAGGCAATCTTCCAGTTGCTCGTGGAAAGGTTCCGGCTGCGGGTGTGAAACAAATATTGGAGAAAAAAGAAGGGTTATTCCGTAGACATCTGATGGTATGTTGTTATGACTTTTATTGAGTTTACGAGTTGATAAATCGATTTGGTAATTATTGTAGGTGATATCTATTTACAGGGAAAGCGGGTAAATTATGCGGCTCGTTCAGTAATATCACCTGATCCTTACGTGGATACGAACGAAATTGGAGTATGCAGTTATATATTCAATTAATATCAGAATTGTTGTAGCATTCTTATTTTATTATTAATAGGTGCCGCTGAGGTTTGCCAAGAAGCTAACTTATCCAGAACCAGTGACCGCTTACAATGTTAAAGAATTAAGTCAGGCTGTATCAAATGGGCCAGATATTTGGCCAGGTGCCACCTTCATACAGAATGAGGATGGTTCTATGATAAATTTGGCGGGCTTGCCTCTGGAATCACGTATATCTTATGGACAACAATTGATGAAAGAACAACAGAGCAAAACATCACTTACGCAATATTTGGTGAAAACGCCATACATAAACAAAAAGGTCTATCGTCACCTGCGAAATGGCGATATTTTACTCTTGAATCGTCAACCCACTCTTCACAAACCTTCCATAATGGCGCATCGTGCCCGTATTTTGAAAGGAGAGATGACAATTCGCATGCATTATGCTAATTGTAATTCTTATAACGCGGATTTTGATGGTGACGAGATGAATATGCATTTTCCCCAAAATGAAATTGCCCGTGCCGAGGCTATGCTAATAGGTAATACAAATAATCAATATCTTGGACCAACATCTGGTTCTCCATTGAGAGGGTTGATTCAAGATCACGTAGTGATGGGGGTTTGGATGACTAGTAAAGACACCTTTTTCGCAAAATCTGACTATCAACAGATTGTGTTTTCTGCGTTAAGACCTGATTCCAATGATTCAAGAAGAATTCTGACAGTTCATCCAGCTATACATAAGCCAAAACCGATGTGGACTGGAAAGCAAGTGGTTCGTATTATGTCAGTTTTAATAACGAAGAGTTTTAAATCTTGATTTTATCAAATGAAGCCATTATCTTACCTTTATTCATTCGATTTATTAACCTGATGTTTAGATAGCCACTATTTTGAAAAATTTGATTGGTGATCTCCCTCCTCTAAATTTAGTGTCTCAAAATAAGATTTCATCTAATTATTGGGGTTGGAGTGCGTCCGAGGAAGAAACCGTTATTTTCATGGATGGAGATTTTCTCACGGGTGTTCTCGACAAATCACAGTTTGGTGCAACAGCTTTTGGCTTGATTCATTCATGCTACGAATTATATTCTGCTGATATAGCAGGTCAGCTCCTTAGCGTTCTAGGTCGGTTATTTACGGCATATGCACAACGGCGTGGTTTTTCGTGTCGCATGGATGACTTAAGGTTGACGTCTGAAGGCGATAAATGGCGTAAAGAATTGATGAACAATAATGTCGAACTCGGAAAAACGGTTTGCTTCGATTATGTGGGAATTGAAAACACGGTGAAAAATAAAAGTGCAAATGAAGGCATGTGATTAATTCGAAACATTCTCTGCAATTTAATTCACACATTTGCTTATTGTTCTTTTTAAAATCACAGACTTTAAAAGTATGATGGAAGAGGTCTTACGAGATTCTGAAAAACATCGGGGATTAGATGCTGCTATGAAATCGAGAGTTAATGTAGTGACATCATCAATTATTACAACATGCATACCTGGAGGATTGGTAACTACCGACATTTATATAATATATATATTACAGTTATATTGTATACAGGAATTTTATTCATCGTTTTTCTTTATACGTAAGTTAAAACGCTTCCCACATAATAACATGCAAACCATGACCATAGCTGGTGCGAAAGGAAGCAATGTGAATGTATCACAAATCTCTTGTTGTCTAGGTGTGTTGAGAATTTTCATTATCTCATTTTATTTTAATGTACTAAGCAAATTTATGTGAATAAAAAAAGGTCAACAAGAACTTGAGGGTCGTCGTGTGCCAGTAATGGTAAGCGGAAGAACGCTTCCATCTTTTTTACCTTATGATCCTTCAGCACGTGCTGGTGGATTTATTGGTGGGCGTTTTCTAACCGGCATCAAACCCCAGGTACTGCATGTAATAAATAAGAAATCATTTCTTAGATATATTTTTAATAAATCTGATATTTTTTTAAGGAATACTTTTTCCATTGTATGGCTGGTCGCGAGGGTCTTATTGATACTGCCGTGAAGACAAGCCGCTCAGGTTATCTTCAACGTTGCCTGATTAAACATTTGGAGAGTTTAAGGGTGCATTATGATCACACTGTAAGAGATAATGATGGATCAGTTATTCAATTTCATTACGGCGAGGATTCTCTTGATATAGTTAAGCAGAAACATCTTTACAAGTTTCAATTTATGGCGCGAAATTATAAAGCGTTAATGAAAAAATATAACATAACTGAGGCGCAAAAAATGTTAAATACTTCACGGGCATCTATTTATTCAAAGAAAGCTGCAAAGAACCCTAATAAGTATGATCCTGTGCTTTCTGTATACTTCCCGAGTACATCTCTAGGATGCGTTTCTGAAAAATATCACAATGCCTTGGAAAAGGTATTATATTAACAATAGTATGTTGATTAATTAACTGTATTGTATTAATATCTAAACGTTTTATTAGTATACTAAAGATAATTCAGAAAAATTCTTCGGAGATGACTCCATATCAAAAGCGGCGTTCCGAAAACTCATGCATCTCAAGTACCTTCATAGTTTAATTGAACCTGGAGAGGCTGTTGGCCTGCTTGCTGCACAAGGTATCGGCGAGCCGTCTACGCAGATGACCTTAAATACTTTTCATTTTGCTGGATTCGGTGCAAAAAACGTCACTCTTGGTATTCCGCGTCTCCGTGAAATTATAATGACAGCCTCTCAGAATATTAAGACACCTACGATGACGCTTCCATTATTAAAAAAAGTTTCTGATAAAGAGGCCTTAAGATTTTGTCAAAAGATTAGTAAGTTAACTTTGGCAGAAGTTGTAGATCAAATGGTAGTAACAGAACGTGTTTCAGGCAAACGAGATGAATCCGGATTTACCAGATGCAAAGTCTATAAGATTCACATGCAATTTTACACGCGCGAGGAATACAAAGAAGAGTTTAATCTTGAGCCGTGGGAAATCGAGCGTGCAATTGAAATTCAATTCATGTATTATCTCGAGAGTGCAATAACAAAACATTTTAAAAACTCTTCTAAAAATATCAAGGACCTTCCTCTTGGTAAGTATTCCGAGCGGCTATCAGTGATTACGTAATATTTAATACTTCATCTTAACAACAATAGATAATCTTCTTGTGATACACAAACCCTCTAAGCGTTCAAAGAAGGAAGAAGCATTTGATGATGATGTTCCTATAAATGATACTGCTGGATATGGTGTGTGTGTGTGTGTGTTGGAATGTCTGACGTATTGTTTTATCATCCTGACATTTTAAATTGCAAATATTTAGTGTCTGATGATGGCGATGGGGATGCTACTAACGCAAAAATCAATTCTAAGACCCGTCAGTTTGCAACTTATGATGCACCTGATGAGGACGACCTGAAAATTATTGAGCAAACTGACCTTGCTCTTAACAACGAAGATTTTGACATTAAAGCTAATGAAAATGAGATAGAAGTTTTTGAAGAAAATATGAGTGATATTGCTGATTATCCTGAACATTCTTTTGAAAAATCCACGAATAAACGGACAAAGTCCTCCCGGCGGGATAGGATCATTTCAAAATCGACTTATGTCACCAACTATCTATTTGACTCAGTAGAAGCTGGTTGGAGCGATATTGAATTACAGGTACTTTGGAGTTATGGAAGTATAAGTGTTGAATGATTAATATGGAGGAAGCTAATTAATTTCATATTCTAGTTGCCTTTTGATAATAAAAGATTACTGTTGTTGGATATAGCCGAATCTGCATGCAAAAAGGCAGTCATTCGTGATGTTGGTGGAATTACCAAATGCTATCCATCTTCAAGCGAAACCAAGGGAGGTGCCTTGGTATGTTTTAAAGTTATTGCAAGTTTTATTTAAAAGTCTTAATTGATTTTTCTTTTTCAATAGGAAAACATGGTGACCGAAGGCGTAAATTTTTCGTGTATTTGGTTATACGACAATATACTTGATATTAACAAAATTTATTCCAATGACATTGCGGCTATCCTCAAAACCTATGGGGTGGAAGCGGCAAGAAGTACAATAATAAAAGAAATTTCTAATGTCTTTTCGGCATATGGAATTCATGTCGATCCTAGACATTTAACACTAGTTGCAGATTATATGGTAGTATTTATGATTCTCTCGTAATTTATTTACTATTATTAAATTTACATTTTGTTTATTAATTAGACATTTGAAGGATCATTCAAACCATTTAGTAGAATTGGTATAGATTCTAATCCTTCACCTCTGCTTAAAATGAGCTTTGAGAGCACCTGTAATTTTTTGGAACAAGCCACACTATTTGGTGACGTGGACATGTTAAACTCACCATCGGCAAGGTTAGCACTTGGTAAAGTTGTGCAAGGTGGCACTGGATCGTTTGAAATTCGTCAGCCCTGCGAGACTTTAAATACAAGTAATCTCATAAATAAATAATATAAATAATTAATTTGTTGAAAGCAAAACATGACATTGACTTTTTTATCCAGTTTATACAATGTAGGATAAAAAATTGATATAACAAAAAAAAACTTTTTTTTTCTTTCTTTTCTTTTTTATATTGTATGTGTATGTAGTAGAAAAGTTTATGAGTGCTGATATTATAAGGTTTTTTCAACTGTTTTTTGCATTGAAAAGTATTTTGTTTGGAAAAGTATAAGCAGATTTGATTTTGTATAAGGTTGTAATTTGAGATTTAAAAAAATTTTAAAATAAATTGGTTTTTGAATAAAATATTATAAGCAAGATGTATTATTTTTTTATCTTTTTATTATTATTATTTTTTTATTCTTTTTGTTATTAAACAGTTTTTTTTTAAAAAAAATTTTTTTTTGTTTAGGTTTATTTTTCTTTTTAACTTAAATTACTATACAATATAATTTTTTATCAAAACTTTAAACATATTGAAAATAATATTTTTTTTAAAAAAGAAAATAATACTTCTGATAATAATTTATTTTTAAAAGTTTTGATTTATAAATATATTTGTTTTAATATATATTTAATTTTTTTTCAAAAAATTAATAAAAAATAATTATTATAAATTCAAACAAATAAACTAGATTATTTACTTAATTTATTTGTTTTTTATATATTATATATTATTATTTATTTTATTTAATATTGAAATTATTATTATTTTTTTTAATATTAAAGTAAGACATTATTCACTTCTTTATTAATAAAATAATAGTTTAATTTGTTATATAATTATATAATATTCATATAGATTCACTCTTTTTTATACATAATTTTTTTCTAAAAAATTTTCTTTTATAGTAATTTTTCTTTAAAATTAAAGAAACAAATATTTTTTTCACTTTTTAATATCTAAAAATTCTTTATACTTTCTCTTTCTTTACTATAAAAGCCTCAAAGAAATCAAAGAAGTATACTGGTGTATTGAGATGGAACCTCTGGCCAAAAGAAAGCAAGTTTGGGGATTTTGTTTTTTCTTTGAATTGCATAAGAAAAGATCTATGATAGTTACTTTTTTACAAATCTTCCTTGGAGTTCTTCTCTATTTTTCTTCTTTTTAATATACAATTCTTTTTAAATAATTATATTTCTTGTTTAAAGGATTTTTTTTTAATCAAAAAAATCAAACTTTACATCAAAATTGTTTATACTATTGGCTTGAGACACTAGAAATATATTTAATATTTATTTTTTACTATCACTTAGCATATTCTGCTGTATCACCAAAAACTAAAAATTTTTACTCAAAAAAATTCTTACCAAAAAACTGTAATCAGTTTACTCCTGTCAACTGATCAACATTTCAAATCCAATAAATTAAATATTATCAAATCTCAAAGTAATTTTATATAATCAAAATATTATATAATGATCAATGTAAACAAATTTTATTTTGGCAGTATCAATCAAAACAAGATTACATCATCAAAAAATAAATCAATCAATATATTAACAAAAATATTAACAATCACAACAACAACATATAATTTAAGTAATGTGTTAACAATACTATTATTTACTTTGAACAGTAACCTGGCTATTCCTGAAGATAACATTCTACTTCAGTTAAATAAATTAACCAGTGTGACACACCTAATTCAAGATATTCTTTGTGTAATAATCAGTTTTCTTTCACTTTCCTTCTGATTATTATCAAATACTTAAACATAAACAACTACTATCAACAATAACTCAAAAAACAGCTGTCAAGAGAACATGTTATCAATATTATTATATACTATAAACTGTAGCCTGGCTATTCTAGAAAGTGCAATGGCACTTTAGGGGGTAAAACCATTAGAGTGACATTAGACTTCATTTATACTATAATTAATTTTTTTGTTATTTTTCTTTTGTTTAACATTTTCTTTTTTCATTTTTATATTTTCTTAAATTTTATTTCATATAATCTTGAATAGGTATTTATAATTGCTTAGTACTATTTTAGATATATATTGGTTTTAATATTTATTTTTCATATTGCTTAGATAGTTTCTATAAACAAGCTAGCTAGTATTAGACTTATTAGCTTAGCAATTTATATAAGAGATGTTGTTATTTTCTCCATGTATAAATTTTAAACAATTTTACAATTAATAAAGTAATAATATTTACCTACTTAAAAAAAATAATTATATAATATTAAAATATAAATTATATTGCTAAAAATATTAGTTTACTATTTATTAAACAAATATATCATTTGAAAAATCTTAAAGCAAAAAAATTCTAAAAAACTATTTGTTATAAAAAACAAAAAAACATTTGAACAAAATTATTATTTGTAAAAAAATTTTGATAAAAGAATATAGTTGATTATTGTTATATTAATGAGATTATTATATATGGTTCTTGAATATATTTATATAATTTAATTAAATGATAACATTATATAAGTCATATATAATTAATAATATTATTGTAAATGGTATAGTAATTTTAATTGATAAATATTGTTTTGGATTTATGAAAAATAAGAAATATTTTGTATTATTGTAATAATAATTTGATTTATTGTTAGAAATATTGAAATCTATACAAAATACTTATTATATACTTATCTAATCTAGTAACTTATTGTATTGTTTTGATATATTTGAGTAATATAAGATATAATTAATGTTTTATATATTGTAAATCTTTTAATAGAAGTATGCTGATTTTAATTTTTATAAATATGAAAATAATAAAACTAAAAATTAGTCTAAAGATTGCAATATCAACCTAGTACTAGTTGTTATTAGTAAAAAATAAAAATTATAATTGAATTTCTATATATGTTTGTAATTGATTCAAACTCTTTATATCTTCTTAATAATTTTTATCTAGTTTGAAAATTTTTTAATTAAAATGAGCTCTTTATTTTCTATTTCAAATGAGATATCACTATTGCTATTTATTATGGTCAAATTATAATTTCAAAATTGAAATTAAATAAACTTATATAAATTTGCATAAGATTTGAAACATTATTAAAAATATAAATCTAAGAATCAAAAATTAAATCAAATTAAATTATTAAGATCCTTAAATCAAATAAAGTTTAGATACAAAATATTCAATTTTATATAAAAAAGATTAAATACTATATTATAAGTAAAGTTTATAAAGAAGAATAAAGAGTATTGATTTTTGTTTCTATTTATAATTATATATTTTGTTAAGTTAATATTGCTGTTATATTGTATTATCTTATATCTTTTAGTTATATAAGAAATATTATTTGACTTTTTGTTATTAAAAAATTAATTATAACTTCACTAGTACTTTTGACTTGCTATTTAAAGCAATTTGTTTAAAAATAAAGAAAGCTGTTTTCAATTTTATATCTTCTTTATTTGCAAGAACTATATTTGTAGAAAAAGTACAGTATGATATTACTAACCAATATATTTATAAGAATAAAATCTTTTCTTAAAAGAAAGAAACTTTTTAAAAAGAAAATTTTTAAGAAATGTATAATAAACAAAAGGGGTTTTCCTCTTTTATTATTTGTAAATTCATTATGGAAAATGCAGTAGTTGCTGAGTATGCTTTGTGAACCAGCTGTAATAGATAGGAAGTGTTCTGTGGGTCACTTCCATTATACTACATTTCTTGCTTATTTCTCTTAATGCTTTTTAGATTCCTTTTTTCATTCAAAAGTTTAATAATACTTGTATTTAGACAAGTTGAAAACTGAGCTATCATGGTATCTATGTTCCTGTTATGTAGTTTGGATTATACATGTTGCTGAAATTTATAGATCCTTGATGCAATTGATGCAATTATTTGACGCAATTAATTGAGTCACTATTAAAACATATAAATAATTGAGTCATGACACAATTATTTTTGAGGATTTTGGGAATTGAGTCAACAGCAAAATAATTTATGCCACATGTATAATTTGGATACTGTAATCTATACAGTAGCTAAAGAATATCTTTAAATTTTCAATATTTCAAAAAGAATATAAAAATAAGAAATTATTCATATAATTATAAGATATAATAATAATAATAAAGTAATAAAAATAAAAGTAAAAGAATAAAACCCATCCAAATAATTGTTCAAAAATTGTTTATACATATTATTACAAACACTTTTTTTTCTTTAATTGTATAAAATTAAGTAAGTAAATATAATACTGAATATCAAGATATATTATACTAAAATTTGATGTTATTTTATTTAGGTACTCAAAAGTTATATAAAAAAAACTCATGAAGTTGATTTTTTTCATTAAACCAGAGGTTTTTTTTTTTATTTTTTAATTCTTTTAAAAAAATTCTTTTTATAAAAAAACTAATCTAATTACATTCTAGTATTTTATAGGTTCCTCTTAACTTTGATACAAGCAGTAACCTGATCAGGCATATTTATAATTAGCTTGCAACAATATTTCTGATATATTATATTACACTTGCTTGCTTGACAAGAATATTGAGCTAACTAAGATTACTTGGTTTTGACTTGCGAATTACTGATTTTTTTATCTCAGCCCAAAGATTCTTAATTGAATTGAGATCAGAACTTTGCAGAGACCAATCCATTGTATGAATTCTATTCTTATTAATGAATTTTAAAGCTATCTTGATAATATATAGTCTTGTATTGTCCTGCTGAAAAAATAAACAACAATTCTTACAACCTTTGAAATTTTCTAGGGCCAGTAAAACATATCTTTGTAAAATATTGATATGCAAAGCACCAGTGACAGCAGAATTCAATGGAACAAGGGGTCCAACATTATATCAGAAGAAGCAATTCCAATACATGCAATTCAGGCTATGCTTGACAGTGCTATCTAGGCATTCAATATGTTACTCTTCATGTGATTTACATCAAGTTTGATCAGAAGAACCTAAAAAAAGACAAACATTAATTTTATTAGATCACAAAACATGGTGAAACTTTCTGATAGATTAATCTTTATAGGTAAGATACTAATCAAGCCTCTTTTTTTTATTTTTGGAAAAGATAAATGGTTTTGGGCAGACAATACAAAATCTTAGGTTTTTATTATATAATATATGACAAATGGTACTTTTGGAAACAGTGTTTTTTTTTTCTCTTTTGGATATTAAAAAGATTAATAATCTGGACTAAATTAAGGTGATGGTTTCTATTGATAACCAGACTTTTGAGATTGATACAATCAAGGGAGATTAAGATTTTAGAATAATCAGAATGATTCTTGGAATGAGGTTCCAAAATATCCAACTTATAAAAATTTTTTATAACACTCTATACAAAAGATCATTTATAACTAACAACTATTGCAATGATACAAATTGAATTTTTTTTGAGATAGTCATAGATTATAGAACTTTTTTGCCCTTTGGTAAAGTCTTTTTTGCTACTTATCTATTGAGATGATTCATTATAAGCCATCAATCATTCAAAAAAAAAAGGATCTAATTAACATAAACATATACCTTTTTGATATCACATATATTGTTTAAGTGATATAGAATGTTTTGGAAAATTTTGATGTATAACTTTAAAGTAAAAAAAAGTGAAAAAAAACCCACCAGTTTTATCCAAAAAAAGTAGTTTGACTTGTTCATTGCATAACTTTTGTAAAACAAAACAAAATTGTATAAAATTTTAGTATGTTTTATTTTTAGATTTATTAAATAAACTATAAAAATTTTAAATTATGTTTATTTGTTAGATTTAAAATAATTAAGAAAAAAAAAGTGTTCACAATAATATAATAGGTCACTATATATAATATAATATGAATCGAGCCTGGATTATGCTTTAATAAAATTTAATTGAGGAAAGTTTTTTATTTTAATTGTAAGTCAAACTCAAGCTTAAACAAAACTTGACTTAACTCAGCTCATTCAGAGCCTTATATAGAAATAAGCTGTTCATGGTTTTTTTTTTGTTTTAAAAATTTGAGAGCTGGGTAAGACAAAAGAGCAGTCCTGTGGTCATCCCTCTTGAATAATTATGAAGTGATAATTACTATATGTCAAATATTTAAGATAAAATTACTAATAACTGTATGCTTTTGATATACTGGTTAGTAGTCTAAATTCTTAGCAAAGCAAATTCTTATATAATCAGTATTGTCAATTAAATCATTACTTTTAATAACTTGGCATGCAATTAAATAATTTAATATTTATTTTTTTTACTGCTTAAATATTTATATAGGCAAGCTAGCATTAGACTTATTAACTTAACAAGTTATATAAAAGATGTTGTCACTTTCTTTATATATAAATTTTAAACAATTATATAATTAATAAATTAATAATGTTTATTTACTTAAATATATATATATATAATATTTAATAATAATATTTTTTAATTATAATATATAAAATTGTCAAAACAATTGTAATTCTAAAAAACTCTTTCCCACTCCCCCTTTCTACGCTTAAAAATTTCCTTTTTAGGAAATCTTTGAGTTGTTTACTCTTTTCTTGTCTTCCCTTTTCTCTTCTCTCTTTGTCCCTTCCCTATGGTTCCGAAAATTGGAATCGAATAGAATCGAACAGAATCGCATGAGGTTTGGAACACTATTAAAAATGATGGT
>CAJVPV010002186.1:0-13639 GCA_910591835.1 Acaulospora morrowiae
GAAAGGTACTAGACGTACTGGTTTTTATTGAGTTATTTATATCCAATTACATTACATCAAAGGTCCATTTAAGTTAATTCATTCCTCCCACCTGTTTTAACCCAGCTATATCAACTTGCCACTATGGAAGTGGGGCCCACATGCTAGGTGGGACTATTCAGGGGGTGGGAAATCTTGCCACCAGTTTTAAACCTGCCTACCTACTAGTCCTGATTCAGCAACCTGATGGCTGCTCATTGTTGAAGATCTGTACCTTGCAGGATTGATTAGAACACCTGGATAATCCGAATACTTTTCGCCTAATTCCTCATAGAAGGTACTGTACTACTTGTCACCACCTGCGGCTTCAAACTATACCAAGTACATATTCGAGATATAATCCTCTTTTAAGCAAGCGCCGGATTGGGATAGCCCTAGGCTAGAGTGTTCTTTGTGCGACGGAGTCTGCCGTGCCAGGGGGGTGAGTTTTTGGGCTTTTATCGGAGTTAGACCAGAAGCCTTTCCTCGTGCAACCTTCCGTGCTTCGACCTGTTTTCAGCCCGCAATCGTCGGGAAGACCAGAGGTTCCATCTTTATGCAGCCTAATTGAATTTGAATATAATAAGGATTATTAGGTATGACATATGCAGGATATCTAGTAAACCTACATATGAAGGTAAATTTGCTTTTTGCCCCTTGTGGGTATTGAACTAGGAACATGCGTTTGGTGACTTGGGAGCACTACCTACTGTGTTATTGACCCACAGGTCTTATTATCTTTTTTTTTAACTTAACTGTTTATAAATAGATATAAGTTATTATAAATTATTTTTTATATATTATTACCTACTTGATATAATATTATATTAAAAGTTTTATATATTATAAATTAATATTAATTTAAATAAATATTTAATATAATGACATAATTAGTATTTAATTAATAAATCCTTGCATTTTATATTTATTTACAATAAATAATAATAAAGTTTAAAATCAATTTATCAAAATATTTATTTTATATTTATTTATTTTTTATTTAAACCAAATATCTTTTTAATATTGTATAATTGATAATATCAATAATATTGATTACTATTATAATAATATCTTTTATTAATTAAATTATTATAATTAGTCAAACATTAATAAAACAATAAATTAATAAGTAAAATAATATTAGATTATATAAAAAACTTGAATTAATTTTTGATCTAAAATAAAGTTTATATTATTGTTTAACAAAATTAAAATATTGATAATATAATTTAATTAAACTAATATAATTTAATATAATTAATATTTATCAAATTATATCTTTTTAAGAAATTATAATATTTGTAAAACTATAAATCTTTTTAAAATATAATGTTATAAAATTAAAAATAGTTTGTTTATTTTAATTAATAAATAATATATATTTTTTTAGATTTTTATTTTTAAATTAATAATAAAATCTATTTTATTAATATTATTTTAATACTTTTATATTATTTTTAGTTTTAATTTTTTTATAAATTATTTCATATATTATATAAGTTGCTTAGATATTAAGTTTAAAATATATAATATATATTTTTAAATTAAAATTAATATATTTATTTTAAAAAATCAAATATATTAATTATTTTTTTACACAAGAATAACAAAATTACTTTAATAATAAAAATAATAATTTGATTTTATAAATAATTTGTTTGCTTATTAACTCTTAAATTCATATATTGTTTATTAAATAAATTCAAACATTATAAAATATAAAAATAAGATTTCAAATTTTATATTTAAACCAATTTGATTTTTTTTCAAATAAAAGATATTAATACATTTGGATTTTGATTAAGTAAATTATATTCAATATAGGATATATCTTAGATTCATTTAAATTAACTTATTTTTTTTTATCTATAGACTTATTTAGTTTATATATTAGTTTTAAATCATCAAATAAATAAACTTATACTGTATATTAAGTAAAATCTTTAAAAATAGAAATTCTACTATTAGTTTTAAACTATTTAATCTAATTTAAATTTTGACTTTATTATTTAAAATATGTATCTTACAAAAATAGTTAGAATATTTGAATATCCTGTTTAATATTTTTTATTATCACTTGGGATTTTAGATTGTATAAACTTTGCTAATTTTTTGAAAAAAAATTTTTAAGAACATTTTATTAAAAATATTATTTAGGATGTAACTCGAAGATATATACTGTATTTATCAAGCTAATCATAATTTAAAATAAAAAAATTTTAATATTCAAAAATATTAAAAGATCTATCTTGTGACTATTGGTTTTCAATAATAATTTGTTCTTTTAAAATCAATTCTATAAATAATCTATATGGTAAGATATTTTTTTTATAATTATAAAATTAGTCAATTACATAAAAAAGTTTACTAAGCATAAAAGTAATAAGTTTGTATTGAATATGTTTCAATTATATTAATAATGCTTATTAATATTAAAGGCTAAGTTAAAAACAACAAGTCAGATATTAGGTTTCTAAAATTTTAAAAGTAGATATCTTTTTAAATTGTTAAATAATTTACGCGAATTTTTTTACAATAAATATTTATTAAATTATCTCATATCAATTAAGGTGATTTTTCTTTTGATCTAACACGATAGTCAGTTGTCATGCTAGTATAATTTCAACTTATCGTCTATTTCAATTAGAGCACAATTTTTGGGGGTCCATAAACGCATACACACTGCACTGCACATAATCGCAAAGTCTTGACCAATCGCTTTATTTTTCGGGAGGCTAAATTTTCGGGAGGCTAAAAGTAGATGCTCATAGAATCAAGCACGTCGTTGGATACTTCGCTTTGCAAGAAATAGTTGTCAAGATGAGGACATAGGTTATTGATGCACCAGGATTAATTTGTGCTGCAGAGTACCTTTTCCAGTCAGTTCCCGGGTGGATTTTAAGTTATATGCATATACAGTGCATACGTGTATACATTGGATTGTGTCCTATAACAAAGCGCCGATATGTTACCACCTTTGTTATTTTCAAATATCTATAGACCCAAACAAGGAAAAAATAAGCTACACATAAACATCAATAGTATGAAAACCCTCATTACCACATTTTGTGTCGTGATAGAAGACGCATCAATGTCTTGTATTTAAAGTTAAACACTATGCACCAATTGGTTATTTGATTTACTGCATAAATTCGACGCATAATCATACATTCTTTTGGTTTTTTTCAAATATCGGCGGCAAAATAAAAAGTCATATGATTTATTTAAAGTCAAACGAAATAAACTTTCGAAACTTAATCCTTTGAAAAAATAGTCTTAAAAACATATAATTCTAAAGTTCTTAAGGCAGTACATGACATCTATGACACACAGCCCATCCAACAACCGTACACCAATAAATCTCAAAATAGTCATATTGTCATCGTATCCTTTGCTTTGACTTAATCTCGAAGAAATAGACTCACTATCTTAACACCAATTTGATTTTATTGAATGCATCCACGCATTGCAATCATTTTGGAAAATTATATAATATTTTTTTTATGTTCAAACACATGCCAATGTCTGAACTCACACTGATCTAACTTTAAAACTAAATGCGTAAGAACGCTTAAGATATTCTTTGTTTGAAAAGACTTCATTTTGAAAATAAGTGACGTACATATTATTCTAAGTTTATACATACTTCAACCCGGGTAACCGGGCCAATCTAATAATTACAATAATCCCCTTTTAGCGTATCTTTACGTACTTTATGCTACTGTAATGCAAGATTTGCGTCAACACTTTGCTTTTATGTCTTTGTATACCTGTCACCTTATACGAACGTAAAAAGAAATTTTTCTTTTAAAAAAAAAAAATTGGCGCCGATTAGTAACATTTATGCATACCCATTCACGAGGATTTAAACAATGATAGCAAAAGGGAGATGTGCGATGATTTACACAGAATTTGTGAGGAATAAAAGATTGATAATAAAAGCCAATGTTAAATTACATGCCGTGTTTTTCTTAAATAAGTTTCACGAACAATTATCGTAAATTCTTTCATATGCTTTCTATGTATTATTTAAGAAATTTTCGTGAAAGTTATCCTCGATGAAACAGTAACACGGGATAATCGTAACATAAATTGATAAAAACCGAGCTACCGAAATTACCTTAAAGTTTTGAGTAGCAACATGCAGAAATGAAGGAAGAATTCCTTATTTGGATTTCGAGGAAAATTTGTACCGTAGTACACTTAATTTAGTACGTCCGGTGATTTTTGTTTATGCTCTATTGTAATTTGGTAGACCGAATGCGGCAAATAAATAATTAATCTACATGCAACAAAGATTGGTCAATCAACGAACAATACTTTGTTATTGTGAAAAAACAAGCACCGCTTATTTTTCTTACCATAATAGCAACCATATGAAGGTGCCGTATTTCGTGGTGTGTGACACTATTGCTACAGCATATAATTTTGGGGGCACTAAAATTTTCACTATCAGCACCCCAACCACCCTATATCGTACCTCGTGAAATGCCCTGTGTTGCACAAACAAGCTGCAGTATGGTATCATAATGTTGAATTATCGTCAAACGGCGAAGGAGAAATTGAAAACTCCGAGTAACGCGATACAGAGAACGATTTCTCCGTAGATTCCTTCATACACACGATGATAACACCGCAGTGTCCTATATTTTAGCTCTGTAAATATCGCAATTTCATTGACGAAATGATATTGTGATTGCTATCTTATACCTAGCATTTCGAGTGGAGAACGCATTTATCCTTCTAATCTAAAAATCTTATTCCAATTTTCCATATTAATGACTACCTGTTTACTATGTATAAACATACTGGTCCAAATAAAATGAATTTTCTGTTTCAAGGTTCATTTGTTTAAGGCATACGAATTCCATATTAACGGTCTGTGTTTTGTAAATGTTTATTGTTAACACGTAACACTTACAAGAATACAAAATAAAAGGCAATTTCATTTTTGTAAATAATTGAAATACGCCTCCGAAATCAACTGTACTGTTTATAAATAGCGTACAGGGCGCAAACGCTGAATGAAATCATCTCGGAATTTACTTATTGCAAAATTTTTCGTAAATAGAATCAATAAAAAATGTTTCTTGGATTTTAATCAATTTGTAAAACTTATCTGATTAGTTGATGTACATAACAATAAATAAATAGATTAAACACTATGTTATATAAATAGGAAAAGGAAAGAAACCATTGTAGAATAAGTTTGTAGAAAGTCAAATGTAACAATGAAGGCTGTCGCCGTGAAGACAAGGCTGTGATGCAACCTGTGCCATAAAACGTATATTTGTGACTCGAGTGTCTTTAAATAATTAAAGTTGACAAACTCATATTATTTATTATACAAACTCAATAATAACTCAATAATAAAATTATTTTATTGTTAGGAACGTTAAAAAGCGCATCGAGCATTCGCGTGATTTAATTGATCACACTCAAATTACGTATTACACACGCGTTAGCTATTATATTAACACGTATCATATATGTTTCAATCATAAGCTATTGGTTAAAATCTTATCAGAATTCTTAATTATTTCTAAATTTAAAATTTGAAAATGGATTACGCAAATTGTTTATACCGTGAACAAGGAAAATATATAAAACGGATAATCGTAACATGTGCAAAGATGCAATTGAAAAGTACAAATTGAAAGTTTCTATGAACTGGTGCCTTATCGTTCAGCTGAAATAGAAACAATCGATAAACGATGTAAAAAAATAAACAATAAATAAAATTAGAAAAAATGATTAACAAATTTTTATTTGATAATATAATAAATAGAATAATATATACAGTACATGTATTATACGTAATATAATTATATAAGATTATTATTCTTTTTTAAGATAAATCAAAAACTTTCAAGTTCTAAAATAATAACTTCAAAACAATAGTTTATATGATTATACTATATATTGATTTATTAAATTACAAAAGCACAATAAAAATTTGTATTAAACTCATATTAAGGTATATTAACTCTTATAATTTATATAGAGTTTATAATAAATTTAATTTTTAAAAATAATCTTTATAAATTTTTATTACAATAAAATTATTTTTGAAAACATTTTTTTTATTGCAAAATTTCAGGAAAAAACTATCGTCTATTTTATTTATTATCAAAAAAAAATTATCTTTTAATTTAATTTGAACAAAAATTCAATATTTCTTATAATTATTAATATACTTATTTTTATTTATTACATGTAATTAATTACCTATTTAAATTTTATTAAAATTAATAAAATTTAAAATTATTTAAAATCATTTTTAAAAAATTATCTGTGAAACTTTATACTTGAAGATTTTTAATTAGAAAAAATATTGATTTTTTCTCTTGTTATGTTTTTTTAATTAAAAAATAGTTTTAAACTTTTTTCTTTGATTATTTTAAAAATAAATATTATAATCTTACTTTTTACCAAATTAAAATATAATATTAACTTTACCTTTAAAAAATAAAAATATAATATAATATTTTTTTTTACTTTTTTATAGTTTTAATTTGATTTATTAATTTGATTTTTTTTTTATAAAAATATTTTAAATATTTTGAATAGGTTTTTTATATTTAGCTATAAAAAATAAACAGAAATATATTTTGAAAAAAAAGAACAAGTTATTTTTTTACTTATTTTATTAATTAAAAAATTAGTATTGTTAATATATATATTATTATTATAAAAAAAGAAAATTTTTTGAAAATATTTGTTTTTTTTTTGAATTGATAAAAAAAATTACATTTTTATTTTATTATATATAATATAATATATATTTAAAAAAACAATATATTTTACATGTGTTAATAATAAGTTAAACATTAACCTAATTACAATAATTATTTAATTAAAATTTTAAAACAATATAATTAAATAAATAGTATTAAACAATCATAAATATCTATTTAAAGATAAGTTGAATTAAAAATTGGAAATAAACAAAAATAAATCTAAATAAAAGTTTTTGTTATAAGAGTAAAAAGATTGATTGTAACATTATTTTATAAAAAAAAAGAACTTATTAAATATTTGAAATTGAAATTACTTGACTTGAACTTATTGTAATTGGAGTTTTGATTCATTTCATTTAATTCCAATAAACAGTAAAATGTTGGCTGCATGTATACTTTTTTTTAATTAATTAACTATTTATTGAAAATTAAAAATTAAATTTTTTACAATTTTTTTTCCACACTATATTATTAAAAATATCAATTAATATCATTATTTATTGATATGATTTTGCCCTCGTTTTATATCAAATAAAACAAATTTGATTTATTTATTTTTTTTAGTTTATTCTTATTTTGGAAAATCTTTTAATTTAAATTACTTAATTTTTATTTGAAAAGGTTTAAATACATGTACATGGTTTTTATTAAAAATCTTCGTAAAACATGCGTACGGATATACTGTAAATTATATTATTTCATTGAGCGTTAATTTTTGGATCATTAATGTTCGAAATCAAGAAGTCGACCTTTAAAACCTGGCGATTGACTTGCCTCATTTTCGGAATTTTGGAATGTCGAAGATTTTTAAAATCAAGAAGTCTACTTGTACAAATAAGTTTACTTGTACGAATTTGTTCACTAGTGCGACTAGTCGGCTGACACATTTGGTTCTCCTCATTTTCATTCATTTTACTTGGCAAGTTCGAAATTAAAGATGAAACCTTTACATGCATTTAAATTTTCACAAGTCTTTTGCAACAGATCGTTTTTCCGGATCTGCATCCAACCATTTTTTATCAATTCAATCATTAAGTATCTCGATGATTTTGTAATTTTCTATCCGTGTGCAGTATAATATAAACGATCGAACGAACCTCTTTTCACACGATGTCTCCTAAATCACTTAATATTGTCATTTATAAATTTCATGATAATCATAAAGTTTGGTTCCTTATTTTGGTAATTTCATAGTGCCGGGTAATTTGAGTACTGTAAGTCATCATTATGAAGATTTTTTGTCTACTGTATATAAATTTTGCATTTTTTAGCAAATATTAAAATTCCATTTACTGTAAATAATACAAAAGGGCATTAAAAATATAATTATCACTTTTTTATTATTCCTTGGATATTTCTCGAGCTATTTATACATTTCAGTGCAACTGTTATTTCCCCGGATCTCTTCCATCGACCATATTCATCCAAATATATATTCTTTCTTCCATTTAGCCAAAGAAACTTTGCACAACCACCTTACCAACTTCTTGATTTTTTTTTGGAAATTTTATATAGAATTTATTCTCGGTACTTTAAACTATTGTCTGCTTATAATTGCACTTTGTATGAATTATGAATGTTTTATATTTTCACTTGTCCCCTTTATCCATTTGTTAAATCTTCTTAAATTGAGAAGGATTGCAAGAAAGACACCAAAAATGGTTCTTTTTCCTCCACATCGATAACGTTTATTTAAGTAATAAATTAACTAATTGGTATAAAATCAAGAAATAATCGAACTAATGGCATGTGACTCAATTAAAACTCATTAATTAAGATAAGCTTACTACCTGTAATCGCAATTAAGTAAGAATATAACTCAGATCACATTTATAATAAATTTATTCCAATATTGATAATCATAACTCAAATTAATATTAAATAAAGACCTTTGATATAAATAAATTTACTCAAAAATATTAATAGTGATTCATAACAATCAAAACACTTACGAATTTACTCAACAATATTAATGAAAATACTGCATTCTTACCTCCTAAAAGTAAAAAACATAACTCTAATCAATAAAACCATTTATATAATTTTGCTCAACAATATTGACAGGAATATGCTTACCGTCTGTAATCGTTATTGGTGTAAAGAATAAAATTAAAATACTTTTGAATAAATTTACTTAATAAATGTCGGGATGATGCTGAAATTGATATTAACATATATAATATAAAATTTATATTATTATTATTTTTTTTTTTTTTATATTAGTTATTATTCTGGCTGGGGTTGTAATAATTCTAATCTGACTTTTTATAATTTTGGCCTAGTGATCTGCATAATTTGATCAATTTCAGCATCATCCCCGACAATAAATATGCTTACAATCTATAATCGTTATTAAAATAAAGAACATAACTCGGAAAAAATATAATACTTACGCGTTAAAAGTAAGAATATAAATAAATGCGGATCACCTTTTGATATGAATTAACTCACGCGATTGGTCAATTGAAATTCATGAATTGAAGATAACGTTTCTAAAATGATTCACGATCTCATTAGTAGCGGCGACGGTAGAAATATTATGATTGTGGAAGAACTGTTGTCCTTCGTACATTCCCCGTATGAATAGCTATGAGAGAAAGGAAAGGCTGATTTACTTATGAAAATTCGGTTATTAAATTAAAATAGGATGTCGACAAGGGATATTCGTATCGAGATCACCGATAGCATTTCTAATGAACACATTCTAATCCGAAGATGAATGATATCGCGGCGTGTCATGAGAATGGTTTACTCAAGACTAAAATCGGGAAATCTAGGAATTAAATTTGTAATGTATTTAGAAGAAAATTTCCCTCGTTCTTCGTATTTTTTTTTCTTTATATTAAAATCGAGAAAATTAAAATTTGTATTCACTTGAGTACTTCGCCTTGCTTTCTTTTATTATACCTTACTGGTTAAGATGTTACTATAGGAAGTGCGAATCATTCCTTCAGAATCCGTGTAGTAACAAGCGTTACTAATTCGACAATTACATAGAAAGAGTCTTATGTTATAAATATAATAAAGCTAAGACGTCGATTTATAAGACACACTACTCAGAGATTTTACTTTTTTATTTATAGTTTATTACTGCAAAAATGATATTATTCTTATATGTCATTAAAAATTCGTATAATTAAGTTTATTTTAATCAATTAAAAGAAAGAATAATCGACTAAAAAAACAATTTCACGAAACCATCAAATACTTTTTTTTGTGGAAAGGGAGTTCGTGATAGGAAGACTTAATATGCACTAAAGCCCGTGTCACTCAGAGAGGTGTATAGTTTAATCGAAGCACTGTACCATCGAAACTTACCGTAACTTTTTGATATCATTACCTCGAAATAAACTACCACCATCTCAGGGTTCAACGAACAATAAGATCAAGCTTCTACCACTCTCCCGTGAGGCAGTTGCGCAAGGAAGGTTCATAGCCGTTCCCTCATCTGAACCAGCGAACCTTGTTACCCACATCACAGACTCGACAAATATATAATGAATAAATAACACTTATCTGTTTTTCCATGACGAGGAGATTTCGATTCAGCAAAAGGTTTAGGAAGGTAACTATTCTCACGGTGGGGAAGAAAGATTTCGGTTCGATAAAAGGTTAGGAAAGTGACTTTCTCACAATAGAAAGACATGGTTCAGTAAAAAAATCAGGAAACTTTACTTGTGAAGATTTGGTTCGGCAAAAAAGTTGTTGTGGCGGGAAGATTTTAGTTTAACAAGAGACCTTGTGGTAAGGAAGCAAATTATTTTTATTATTCAAAGGGTTAAAGTCGCGACATTTAGAAAAGTAAGAACGCGTAATACAGTCATATTTATACGCGTGAAGGTTCAGTAATGAGAAAATGTGACGTAATTTGAATTATGATAAAAGTAGCCAGAAATTATAACGTATTAATTATATTTTCATAATTCTAGCTGAAATTATATGTACAGTAATGTTGATCATAATTTTGGCGAGAATTATAAATTTAACATATTACAAAATTTGATTTAACTTACAGTATAAACAATATTAGTACTAATCTGTAAATATCTATATATATATATATCTAATATATTTTAAACAGATGCTAACTGCGTTATATGTGCAGATTTTATTAATCATTATAAATTTTATAATTATATTTTCGATATATAAATAGTCTATTAATTAACACTAATTTAACTGATACAGTTTGATAAACCCGATATATCAACTTACACCTCAAGAGTGGACTCATACACTAATAAAAATTCAAGAATGTAAAAATTCTATCATTAGTTTTAAACTATCTAACTTTTATTTCTAAAATAACAAAATAATAATATATCAATTAAGTTTTATCTAAGTTTTTTATCACTTTATATCTTCAGCTTATATAGCAATGATACTTATGGTCTTACTTAACACTTTCTAGTAAATATTCCAGAAATTCTTTGATTGACACAAATTATCAAATTTGTAAATCAAATAACCAAGTAAAGCATAACTTCTAAATTTTTTAGTAGATATTCTAGAGGTTTTAATTGACATAATCTATCAAATCTAGAAGTACAAATACTAAGCAAAACACAACTCCTATTTAATTATAAGCTTTATTAATGTATTAATATTTATATTAATGATTATTTTCAAAGTTATCTAATTTTAATAAACATATTAAAAAAAGAAAATAATTTTTAATAAGTATATATTTAATTAAATCAAAAGTTTTTTCTTGTATAATTTTTCTTTTTAATCTGTTTCAACTCATGATTATTAAAAAACCAAAGGTTCTATCTTCATAATTTAATTGGATAAAAACTCAATTCAGATGTTTGAAATTATATATACAGAAAAATTGATAAACCTGTATACAAGTTTTATTAATATACTTTAATTTCTATAGGCATTAAACTAGAAATATATACAGTAGTGACAATAAAAACTGACAATTTTTTTTTTTTAAAAATTGTGACATCAAATGTTTTTTCTGTTATGCCAATACCAAAATTAATTAGAGGTATGTTTGTTGCATTTTCTAAAATAAAAAAAAAGATCTTTTAGTGTCATAAGCATAACACATGGCTTTGCTTACAGAACATTATCTTCTTGTTAAGAGCCTTTAAAAATGTGGATATAGAGAAATCAAAAAACTCAAAAAAAAAATTATTGAATTTTCTAGCAAAACACTTTATAAATGGACTGTCCAGCTTTCTAGAACTAGCAAGACAGACATCTTAATTATCCTTGACTTCTTAGCCTTATATAAAAAAAACACCTTGGAAAAATCATTGTGAAAGATAGAACTATAATAAGCAAAGAAATAATTGAAACATTTAACAATACTTATAAAAATCTCAATATTTTATCACAAATAATTTGAGACAATCCTTAAAAACTCAGATATAATATATATATTTCTCATAAAGTTTCTTTTCTTAATAAAACAGTTATGAAATGTCAACTCACTTGAGCACAAGAACACAAAAAATAAATAATAAAATAAAACTATTTTTTTAGATAAAACTATCTTCCAAATGTTTCACAATATGACATGGGTTCATTGCAAAGTTGGAAAGCCAGTTCTTATCTGAGAAGTTGTAAAATATCCATTCAAGGTTCATGCGTGAGGTTTGTTCTGTAGCAAAAGAATTATAGGCTTTTACACTTTTATGGAAATCCTGAATAATGAACTTTATTATAAGATACTTGTTCAAAACTTATTTGAACAAGCTGATAGAATTCTTGACTACAAATGTATATTCCAACAGGATAACAATCCTAAGCACCATACAAAGTTTATGATTAAATTATTGCGAAAATGATATCCATATATTCTTGATTAATCATCTTCATCTTCAAATTTCAATCTAATTGAGAATCTGTAGGCATTTCTAAAAAAAATATCAAGAAGAATATTGATTTTATGATCTATAAAAAAAACTGGTTTCACAAAATGATTTTATAAGAGTAATAAGGACGGAATGGAAGTGAACCAATGTAGAATTATGTCATAAATTAATAAGGTTAATGTCTAAGAAAATAAAATTGGTAATAGATAATAATAATAGTGAAACGAAATATTAAAAAAAAATATATATATTATGAATTATATATAATAAAATTTTTAATTTTAAAAATCAAAAATGAGTAACTTTTATTTGATTACTTAATTGTTATTATTTATTGTTACTACTGTATTTAAAAATCTGTGAGCACTATCTATTATGCTATTGATCTACAAGTCATATATTTAATATTCTAAATTATATTATTTAAATATAATTCAATTTCAATTTTGATTATATATTTAGTTATATTTATTTATTTAAAAAAATTAATAATAATTAATAATAATAAAAACTTTTTTATACATTGTATATATTATTTTTTAAAAAAAATTTTTTTTATAATAATTATTTAAAATTAAAGAAACAAATATTTTTTTTTAATATTTATAAATTTTATATATTTTTATATTTTTATTATAAAAATCTTATAAAAATTAAAAAAGTATATTAATATATTAAAATAAAATTTTTGATTAAGAAAAAACAAATTACAAAAATTTTTGTTACAGTATTTTTAATTTTTATTTTAATTTTTTTTCTTTTTGCCTCTAATCAGACTGCAAAAGTTGCATTTATTCATCCAATTTTGGAAAACAATAGTACAATATATAATACTATACTAAAGTTAAACTATCTCGTAATTGCAGAACACTCGTCAATGAATTTAGATTTGTACGTGATCCTTGAATCCTTAATATCAAGACCACCGTGTTGTCACATGATCTAGCTATTTATTAACTATTTCACTACAAGGGAGTAGGTTCATTAAGCTATTATTGCGTAATATTAACTATCTTAAACTTTCTAAATCTAAACTCTCTAGATGTGATCATT
>CAJVPV010002187.1:0-13638 GCA_910591835.1 Acaulospora morrowiae
ACCAGGCGGGGTTGAACCCTAGACCTTCTCCTGGTGACCTATGGAGCATTACCACTGTGCTATAGACCCATAGGTCTTATTATCATAATATTATTTTCTCCTGCATAATATTGTTGTGTATTTAAACATAGGTATAGTCCTTTTTCTTTTCTTTCTTCACATAATTCACATAGCTCTTTTATATCTGTCCCAAAGTGATTTGGCAATGCTGAATTTTTTAATAATATTGGTACCTTATTTTCTTCTTTATCACTATTCTAAAAACCTATCTAAATTTCTTTTAAATTCTTCTAATGTTTGCTTATTGGGGTTTCTCTTTACCCTTCTTGATTCACAATGTATAACAATTTCTCTTGCTCCAAGTCTTTGTGCCTCTTTATACTTCTCACTTAGTTGATCAAATCTTCAAGGTTCATTTATTTCTACTATATTCAAATGTAATGATGTATATATGTAAAATGGTTTCTTTGCTTCACATCTCTTTTTAATTTCTGCTTTTGTATTGTTAGGTTCCCTTAAAAATAACTGTTCTATATCTTGTCTTTTATCAATATTATCTTCTATATTTACATATATTCCTAATTCCATTCCCTATATTTCTTTAATTACATCAATATGTAAATTTGGTTCTGTAGTGATTTCTGTTTCTATTTCTTTTTGTATAATCTTATTCCTATGTAAACTTATATTTAATTTTTCTTTTAAGATTGTAGGTATTCCTATAATATCTTGTGATAATTCTTCCACTATCTTTAATTCCATGTCTTCTACTTTTATTCTTTGTTCTCTTTTTCTTTCTAATATTATAGTTATTACTAGCTTGTTAACTCTGCTCTTCTTCCACTCGTTTCTATCACATATGTTTCTCTATATTCTTTAATTTGTAATCTTAACTCTTTTACTCTATTTGGATGTATACAGTTTACATCTGCTCCTGTATCTACTAAAACACTTGATTCTTTGTTTCCAAAATCTATTCTTATCTTGGGTAAACTTTTATCATATGTCATTAATGATATTCATCTTGCTGCTCTAATATCTGGATATATAATAATTGGTACATCTCTTCTATGTTGTGGTCCTGGTGGTGTATATCCTGGATTCACTGTCTTTATTTTTTCTAAGTTAAATTGTAACTTTATATCTAAAGTTGATGGTGTATCAATTCCTAGTCCATTGGTATATTCTCATATATTCTATTTTCATTACTTATAATATTTAGATGTCCTAATTAAAATATTGGTTTTCTAAATTCTATATTTATATAGTCATTATCTCCTCTTGTATCTCTATATATTGCCTTTTTTGTATTTGTTGGTATATTATTTATTCCGGTTTCTTTTAAGATGATCTTTTCTATTGAGGTTAATGCTATTATGTCCATTTCTAATTTAGTAGCTGTTGCTTCACTTGATATAGTATCATAATCTTGTATTGTACTCATGTATACTGGTATAGGTAATCTTATTCCATCTTGTACTACAGCTCCATTTGCTCTTTCTCTTATTTGTTCAATGACTTCAAATTTAGATACTGATGTTTCTTTTCTATAGTGTTTTATTACCCTTCGTCTTGATATTGATGGTCCTGTGGCTCCTTGTGGTTGATTAGAAATTGTTACTCCTACATTATTGTTTCCTTGTGTTTCTTGAGTTTCCTTGGTTGTTGCTACTGCTTTCCTGAATATTTTCACTATTTTCTTGGGTATTCTCTTGATTAGGTGGTCTTCTTTTTTCCCCCTTATTCTTTGTTGTCGATACTGGTGATCTTCTATTTGATCTGAATCTTGTTTCTGATGATGGTCCACTACTCATTATTTTTTTTTATTTTTTTTTTTTAAACTAGCTTAACCTTGCTTAGCAAACTTTATTAAAGTTAATATTTACATATATTCGTACACATTTCTATATATAAACTATGCTATAACATTAATTGATGAGTGTATGCTAAACTATATCGAGGTTTCCTAGATATCGGCTGTTGCTATCAACTTTTTCTAATGGATAGAGGTTGAAACTAACGTGCCAAGGCATCGCTATTGTTAATGTCACTAGTATATAAATAGAAAAAATTGTTTCTTGTCATTTTGTCCATGTTTTTAACCCATCTTTCCAGTAATTTCCTCCCCAGGTTCTTTTTTCTATTTGCTGTTATTTCTTCTTTTTCTCTATCTTTTTCAATTTCTGTTTGATATAATCTGTGTCTCCACTTTCTTTTGTCCACTCTGCTGATGTTGTTTATCTTTTCCCATTCTGTGATTTCTTCACATCTTTTTTTCCATAACTTGTTGATTACTTTTGTTGTTCTCTTAATAATTCTTCTGCATATTTCTTTTGTTTTTTCCCTTGCAAACTGATATATATATCGGGTTATCTCTTTGGTCTGAATTCCTCTTACTATATAGTTTCTTGTGCACTCCGAGTTTGTGATTAATGGCATTTTCGATTTTGAGTCTTCTTTCTCTTTCCCTTTGTTACAATTTCTTTGACACCCTTCGGTTTCTTCTTTTATTATCTTTTTATATTCATCTGTTATCTTATATTGCCAGTGTTTGTGCATTAAGTGCTCTAGGTTTTCTCTTTCCTTGCATCCTGGGCATTTGTTTGATTTGTAGATATCTGGTCTTCTTTTTGCTAGCCTATCCAGTATAGGAAGTTCACCATTTAGTAATCTGTACCTGATTCTTCTGTATGTGTGATCTTCTTGGCTTGTATACATTTTAGTTATTCTGGATTGGTGTTGCGCTTCCCAGGTAAAGTGCCAGTCTATTTGTATCTTGTCTCTGTACTCAATCCATACTCTGTTTCTTCTCTGTGTTATCCAGTTTGCCATCCATTTGATGTTTTGCATGTTTTTCAAGAATTCTTTGATATTCATGTTTAGCTGGTATCCTCTCCAATTTAGTGTTCCCCATGCTGCTGCTCTTGGATTGGCTGTTATGATTGCTTCATCTCCTTTGTTTGCTCCTTCTTTGCCAGTTTGTCTGCCTCTTCATTTTTCTCTTCTCCCTGGTGTGCTTTGACTTTAATAAATGTTGTTTGTCCTTGTCTTTTTTTAATGATTTCTTTAATCAGAGTTTTTGTTATCCAGTTTATGCTTTTATAGATTTGGCTGTTTCCTTTGTCTTCTTTTTGAATCTCTTGAATGGCTGCCTGGCTGTCTGTATATATTTTGACTTCTGCTTGTATTGGAATTGTGACTAGCATGGTTAAGATTATCATTAATTCTGCTCTTGTCAATGATAGAAAATATTCTGTACGACCTGAGTATATAATTTTCTCTCCTGTTTCTTCATTGGTTATGTGCCATCCCACTCCCATCTTGGTTCGGTTGGTTGCTTCCTGGATTATTGAGCCATCTGTATATGCTTTTATTCTTCTCCAGCTTTTCATTTGTTCAGTTATTTTGGCTAGTTCCTTTTTATTTGAGCTGCTGGTTTGTATATATTTTGTGATTTTGTCTTCTATTTCTGTTTGTTTTCCACCAATTATGACACTAATTCTGGTTTGTGTTTTGTTTTCTGAGTTTTGTATCTTGTGCATTATTGTGCCTAGTGATGTTTGTATTCTGTCCAGGTGTTCTAAGATCTGACTGTGGAGCTTTGCACTGTATGCGGTTTTGGTTATTGGAATAATTATTGCCTGGTCTATTTTGATTTTCCTGATATACCCCTCTCTTGTGTTGTCTCTGTGATTACACCCTTGACACTTGTCTATAGGTGAATCTTCTCCTCTTTGTTGCATATGTTGTACTCTTACTTTGTTATCTATTATTCTACATCTGCGATCTATTCTTCCAATGTGTATTTGTTAGTTAATCATATATGCCAAGTATCTTTGCTTTTGGATATTGTGGCTTTTTGCTGCTTCTAGCTGAGAGATTGGATTGGATCTTGTTAGATTCGTCAATGTGATTGTGTACCTATTTTCTAAGATGTCTGGTTGGCTGCATTTTTCTCTGATCTCGGTGAACCATTTTGGCTGCTTGCCAGTCAGTTTACATCCTGTGGCTGCTCTGATTTGTCTCCAGTTGAGCATGCATGTTTGTTGGACATTGGTGATCTGTTTGATAAATATTAGGTTGTGCTTCCTGATGTTTTTGATATTTTTCTTGCTCCATGTTTGCCCCATAATGTCTTTAATCATGTGCAGTCCTGTACTGTCATGTGTTTGTATTAGGCTATGGTCTTGGTTTTGTTCTACCATGATGTTTTTCTCTTTGAGCATCTGTAGGATTTGGCTTGTTAGGAATTTCTTGGATTTGTAAATCGTTGTTTCTGGCTGAAGTATGTTTTCTGGTGTCCATGTTCGATTTTGTAGATGTTGCAGTCTTCCTCTGGTTAGTGCTCCACATAAATTGTTTTTGTTAAGATTTGTTATCCAGTTTTTGGTATGTAATGTGAATTGTCTGTCTTTTATATAGAATAGTTTATATCCTGTATGAATATATATACTGCTGTTTGGGGCAGTGCTTGAGACTCCAATTTTGTGTTTGAAGGCTTGTCTAATTTAACTGTTCAGGATATTGATCTCTTGATTCGAAAGGAATATGTCTTGCAACATATATTCTATAGCTGGCATCATGACCTGATTCAGAATATATCTGCATTGTTTGTCTGTGATCATGGCTCTTCAGAATTTGTGTTGTTGTTTTCACCTTTTGCTTGATCAGTTCATACTGGTGCTTTTTGCTACCTGTTGCTGTGATCCATATCCCAAGGATTCTTATGGCTTGTTTGGAATCCACTGGTTTGATTACTTGGTTTTGGAACAGAAAGTCTTCTGTGTCTTTACTATTTATTGTGAAAAGCACTGCTTTTTCTGGGTTTACTCTAAGATTGGTCAACTTTGCAAATTATTCTGTGGTTTTAATGATCTTGTCAATATGCTCTCAGCAATTTGCTATCCAGATTGTATCATCCATGTATGTTATTGACGAGATGCTGTGTTCTTGTTTTCTCCATATACTTGGATTGTTTGTAGGTTTTTGAACTGAAAACTTGTATCCTATATTTCCTTTTTCTACTCTGCTGATTAGTGGATCATAGTAGATGTGCCATAGCAAAGGTGAGATTGTATCTCCTTGATCTATACCTTGTGCTGGTTTGAAACTGTCCATAAGACCATGACATGTGATAATTCTGGTTTCTCTGTTGTTGGTTGAGTTTTCTAAGATCTTGTTGATAGTTGTCAGAACTTTGATTCTTTGTAAAGCCTTGCTTAAAAACTTTGGGTTTATTGAATTGTAGGCTTTGCTAATGTCCTGGCTTAGGATTTAGCATTTCTTGTCTAGCTCTCTCGCCTCCTTCAATACATTGTTAAGAATGCTGATTGGTTCTTATATGCCTTCTCCTGGAAGTCCTGCCTAGTTGAGAGGTGAAAGGATTTCGTGTTCCATTAGTATATTACTTATTCTGTTGTTAATAATTTTGGTGAATGTTTTTTTGATTGTTTCTAACAGTACAATTGATCTTGTACAGTTTAGATCATATTGCCAGTCTGCTCTCTTAAGGATCAGATAGATGTTGATTTTGTTTCACTGCTTTGGAATTTCTGTTGATTCCAAGATTCTGTTAAAAATTAATATGATTTTTTTGATTCCTTCACTACTAATATGTTTTAGCATGACATAATTGAGCTTGGATCTTTCAGGAGCAGACTCTGCTTTTGCTTTGGTAATAGTGGCCTTGACTTCATCTATTAATATTGGTTGTGTTATTGGATTGTACCATGTCGCATCAATGTTTGGTTGTGATATGTATTCTTTCTTCCATTTGCCTCAGATCTCTTTATCCAGTTCTCTGGTTTCTATTGTGAAGTTTAAAAAATATGATGTTACCTTTCTTTTGATTTCTTGTGGATCTGTAATAACATTTATATCTGGTGTTTTGGTTATTAGTTTGTTTATTGTAATGCATGTTCTTTGCTGATCCAGGATTGTGCAGATCATTTTTTTGGGATCATGTTCCATTCAGAACATTCTTTCTTTTATTTATTGTTTGATAATGGCTTTGTTTTTTTCTTGGTTTTCTTTTTGCAATAGATTTCTTGTTATCTTGTATATTTCTTGTATATTGTAAAGCCATTCTTTTGTGATTGCATTTCCAGCTGGCCTATCTATTTGCGTGTCATTATTGTTTTTGTGTTTTTGTTCAATTTCATCTATAAGTTTAAAAATTGCTTGCTTGGCTGTGTCTGGATCACCTTTGTTTTTGAGGAGACAGTTTCCCTATGTGCTAATCTTTCTAAGTGAAAGTAGATATTGTGTCTTTTCAGGTAAAGCTAGTTTTTTCACTTGGTGATGTTTTGGATATTTCCATCTCTTAATGTGTTGATGCATTGCTTTACTGATAACATGCCATGTGATGTTTCAGAGTTTGTTGCTGTCTATTTCTGTTGTGTCTTGTTTTGAATTTTGCTCTGTAATTTGCTCTTCTATTTGTTGTTGGAATTTTTTTCATTGTTCTGGGCTGGTGTTTTTGAAATCGAAAATAATTGTTTTTGGTAGTTTTTGTCATCTTTCCTATTGTTGGACTATTTTAATGACGTTGATTTCACATGTGCAAATGTTATGATTACTATATGTAAACATGTTTGATGTAGTAATATCCACATATACCAAGTTCCATTTCTGTCCAGAGGACATCCATATATAGTCTATTTGAGTATAGGTGTCTCATAAGTTGGACCAGATGAATCTGTGTCTTGTTGGCCATACTTCTCTAAATATGTCTATATGTTGGAGGTGTGTTAATAGAGACAGTATTGTTGATATTGGTAGTCTGTTTCTTCCTGCTAGGTTTTTGTCCATATAGAGGTTGATAAGAGCATTGAAATTTCTAGCTGTGATAATGTTCTAGTCTCTACTTTGTCTTTCCAGTATTCTTTCTTGTATCCATTTTGTTGTTGATGAGTATTCTGGGTTACCCCTAGATGGGATATACACTCCAATGATACTGATATGTTTCTTTTTCTTTAAATTGCAGATCTATACAGATCTCTCTGCTGCTCAGGGTATTGATTTCACCAATGTGATTTGCAATTCTTTCCTTGATCATTATCAGAATTCCTGTTCCTTTTCTGCTATTGCTCCAAAATGTGTAATATTCTTGGAATTTCCAATACATATGTTTATCAGTTTGTATTTGGATTTTAGTGATAATTGCAATATTGATTGTTTGATCTTGGCAACATGCCAGCTAGCAGTCTCTTTTGATTTAATTGTTAAATCCTCTAATGTTGTATGTAATGATTCTTCAGGTAATGTCCTGTGTTTGATAGTTTATTGTTTCTGTTGGACTTGTGATGCTTTCTGCCTGCTTTATATTGTGTTTTGTAGGTGATTGTTATATGTTGTTGCTTGTCAAATTTGCTGTTCCAATTGGTTGAATTTCTGTTGTTGTTAATAAGTTTATTGAGGTGATTTGTCTGATTCGTTCTTTATTGTTGTTTTTTATTGTCTTGAATTGTTTGTTGTGCTGTTTATCAATTGATTAAGTGTGTCTACTACTGTTTGGAATGTGTTGTCTATGTTTGCCATCCTAGAGTTAAGATTGCATTGTTGAGTTCTGATATCGCTTATATCTGCTGCTGGACTTGTAGCTAGTCTTTTCCTTTGGTAGTTAAATTCTTTGGATTCGGAAGTGGTTGGCTAGAGATTATACATGTTGCTAAAATTCATAGATCCTTGATACAATTGATACAATTAATTGAGTCACTATTAAGATATATAAATAATTGAGTCATGACGCAATTATTTTTGAGGATTTTGGGAATTGAGTTAATAGCAAAATAATTTATGCCATATGTATACTAGAGATGGTTCTCCTCCAAATATGTTTTTCCATCTTCAATTACTCTTTCCATCTGGTCTTCGTTATCTATAGTGTAGAAGTAAGCGAAGTTTTTTAAGTATCTGATTCTCTAATTGAGATCATCTATAGATTCCTTAATATGTTTGAGCTCTGATACTATTGCTTATACTGTTTTAAGTACTTCTGTTGATGATGATTGTAGGTTGATCATTGCTGCTGGATTGCCTGCTATAAGTTTGTTAACTTCTCATGTTGTGTTACTTGTGACTTGAGCAAATATTCTTCTGTTTTGAAATTGGCTTGTTGCTCTGCTGAATTGTTCTTAAGTCCTGATTTGGTCATTGTTTGCTGATTTGTTGATTTGTTTGTTTTGAACTCTTCTGATTTGATTTGTGCCCTCCGGTTTATATTTTTGATATAAACTATTATATCTTTTTGCTTTTTTCTTAAGTATTTGTTACCTTTCTTGCTGTTTTGCTTTGATTTCACAATTTTTTGCTAGGTGGTCTGGTGCACTGCAGATGGCATATAACTTTGTATTGGTTTCATGCCAGAAGAGTGTTGTTTCTCTCAATTGTGTTTCTATATTTTTCGCTTTCTCTTTTGCCTCTGCTGAGGTAAAGTTTAAGAAAGCAAATCTTTTCCTTGTATAGTTCCTGTTGCGAGGGATGTGGTATGATGCTGCCTTGATGGATTCGATTATGTCCCATAGATCATATCCTGTAGTGCCTGGTGGAAGGTTTGTGAGCTTTAAGATACAGTATATCTGTCTCATGCCTCTTTAATCTTAAAGGTTCTAATAAATAAGTAGATTCTAAGTAATTCTCCTTTAAATAGAATATTCCATCTTGTGTTGATTTTCTTGTACTCCTTTTCTGTTTCAAATTCAGCTAGTGTGCTTTACCACATGCTTGTTATATTTATTCTGAAACTTTATGTTTCCTGTATTGAATGATTTTCTGTCTTATTTCTTATTGGTTGGTATTTAGGGAAATGTTCCAGATGCAAATGGTTCTGCTTTTGGCTTTTGTCAGGTCGATCTCAATTCATTCTGACATGTAGTTTTTGTTATTTTCTTGTAGGATTAATTTGCATGCTTTGTATAGATTCTTTTTATTAGCAAAGGAGGTGATAATTATTTTTTTCCCTGGTGCTACACCACCCGGGCTCCCATGTAGGATTCAAAGTGGGTGACTGCCTGCTTTACTGCATTGAGTTTTTGCTTTATTGTACTGTTGAGGTTGGCTATCTGGATAGCCACTTTGAAGCGTATGCGGCTGTACTAGATGCATCAGTCTTTTGGAGGTCCATATGGCTGTCTGGGTAGTTTGGGTGGCTTGGGTTCAGCCGTCTCTTCTTCCTCTATTTCACTATCTGGCTCAATGGGCATTAGGTTTTCATCTGATTCCCTGAAGATAGCCAGGATGGGTGAGGTGGGTGCCTGTTGGGATTTCTCTGTTTCCATATAAGTGTTTTCCGCCTATTTGTAGGTAGCATCTACTCTATCTTCAGCTGTGAGTAGCTAGTTGACTAAGATACTGTCCTCTGTTACTGACCGTTCTGAAGGCCTGTTTAGGTTTTGTTTTTTATATTGTTTTGGCTACCTGTTGTGGCTAGATATTGGGTAAGGCCAGGCTCTTACTCCTGATGTTGCGTTGCAGGTTGCCATGAATATACATGTTGCTGAAATTCATAGATCCTTGATACAATTGATGCAATTATTTGACGCAATTAATTGAGTCACTATTAAAACATATAAATAATTAAGTCATGACGCAATTATTTTTGAGGATTTTGGGAATTGAAACAACAGCAAAATAATTTACACCACATGTATAGCCATGACTGTATGCTGCCTTTGAACATCCTTTTGGCCATTTTACTGCAAATTTTAGGCGATCTAGGGTAAAACGGAAAAAGTTTTTTTTTTGATAAATTGGTTTTTTATAATATTTTAATAATCAATTAATAAAATAAGATAAAAATCTATATTAATATATTTAAGAATATAAAAAACAAGTTTATTTAATAAAGTTTTTGAAATATATTATTAAAATATTCTTAAAATTTAATTTAAAAAAAATGATTGATTTTAATTACATTACAAAATAGAAATAATAAAAGTTATTATAATTATTATAATACATATATTTATTAAATAAAAGTTATAATAATAATAATATAATTTTTATGGACCTGTGGGTCCATAGTGTAGTAGTTAACACTCCACAGGTCAGATCACAAGATACCAGTTCAACCCCAGGTGAAGGCGGTTGAACTGAATTAAAAAATAGTATCTGGGGCCATAACCTGTTAAAAAAGCTCTGTTTCCTATAAGAAGTCATTCACACACTGATTTGGTGGGATGTTGGGATTGTGATCTCCAAGAAAGGTGCGTGGTAAGATGATCGTCCGGAAGTGGTCTGATGATCATCTGACAGAAGCCTGAACCAACCATACATTTGGATGCACAAACTGGGCTGTGCTTCATCTTAACTAACCCGATCGAGAAATTCCATTCTGCTAACTTCTGAATAAGGTAACTTTGAAGAAGCACACCGAACTGACACTAACGTCTTGTGAGACATGAATCTCTGGCGGCTTACCGTGTCTGTAGGAGTTACACCCTGTGTGGCATTCGTGCCCCTAAATTTGGCAGCTAACGCCAACCGGCCCCTCTGGATATGTCTACTAGAAGACAGAGATCTTGGGAGCAGGGTGGTTAATAGCCATCCGTCTGGCCCGAGTGGATCCTTGCGAAGTTGCGCCCCAATTGGTCAAAAAGAACCCCTAGGTTTGGAAGCACACTGACCAACCAGAGGAAGAAAAGTTCGGAGCATTCACTAGGGAGTGCAGATCCACATGAAGTTCCTCTGCCACATTAGCTGCGTGAGTGAAAAGGTGTGTAAGTGATAAGTTACTTATAGAGGATAGTTAGTAGTACCATTGTTCTCGCAAAAATTGGACCGGTAAGTTAGGTGGTTTAAACTAGTGGTAGGAATTCCCTCTTTAGATATGTCCTCCCAAAGATGTGAAAAAATACTTCAAGAGTATCAGATTAGCATTAACGGGCAAAAATAGTTAATAGGCTAGTATTAAGCTGTAGTGTAACCATTATAAAAGATGTTTGATGTACTGCCGAGATATGACTTATATCAATAAAGACTAGCATCTAATGCCATTCAACTAAAAAAAAAAAAAAAAAAAGCAAAGTAAAAAACATAAACAATTAATATAAAAATATAAAAGATAAAGAATATTTAATTATAAGGAATTACTTATATATTCAAAAAAAAACATTAAATTAGAGAAAATTATAAATAAGTAAAAGTTAAAAGATAATATTAAATATAAAAAAAAAATTGGTTAAAAAAGTATAAAAAATACAAAAAATACAAAAAAATACTTAAAGTAAAAGCAATTTGGCATTATAAAATTTTTGAAAGTTATAAATACCATAATAAAATAAATAAAAAAATTATAAAAAAAAAAGACAAATATAAATAAAAAGATTTATATAAAAAAAATAAAAAAGAATTTAGTAAACAATTAACAAATAATTAGTTCAAATTTTATATACTGTATTTTATATTTTTTAATAAATTTATTAAGTATTAATTAAAATTTGTCAAATATTATTATTATAAATACGTATAATTTTTTATTGAAAATATACAATTTACAAAATATAATAAATTAAATTTTTATCAAAATATATAATATCAAATAATTTTATAAATTTTTATAATTTTTTATTATTAAATATTATAATTTTATTGTTAATAATTTTGATTATTAATTATTTTTTATTTTTATTAACAAATAATTTTTTTTAAAAAAAAAAAATATCAAAGTATAATATTATACTGGTTTTTACTGTTTTTAAAAGCAAATATATAACTTTTATATTATATATTTATCATTTGTACAATAAAATGACTTGTAACTAAGAATTTATACAAGTTAATACTTATATATTCTATATAAATTATTACTTATACATTACCTTACTTCTGGTATTTAGAAATTTATTACTTAACAATCTTTTTTATAAAATAAGAAAAACTTATAAAGTATAGAAATTTTATTATTAGTTTAAATTATTTAACCTATATATAGTTCAGCTTTATAAAAAAAAAGATTTAATTAAAGAAATTAGTTCGAATATCTTTTTATCTTATTATTTAAATCCCTAATCACATCTTTAATAAGTTTTATATAAGACTATAACTATTTTTATCACCTATAATTAGTTGATTTTTAAATCAATTAGGTTCTGCATTAAATTGAAATAATTTAGGCTAGAGCTTTAATCATTATTAAAAAGAAAAGAATCAGAATTAATTAAAATAAAATACAGCTCAACCTATATATTCAAATATAAAAAAAGTCTTGATTAAAAAAGTTTAACATATGTTTTTTAATTTATTATATTGTTTAATTACTATAGATATATTTTCAATGATTATTGTAATATTAACTGAATAATTATTATATCAACTAAATAATTATTATATCATAATATCTTTTTTGAAAACTATAATTTCAATATCTACTGAATTAGCATATAAAATGTTTTTATATAAAAGACAGCACTTAACAAATTATAGTTTCAAATATAATATAAGTTTTATTTAATTATCTTTACTTGGAATTAAATTAATATCTTATAATCTAATCTGTGAAATGTTAACTATTGCACTATAGACCTATTAATCTAATAAATAATTTTTTTTTTGTCAAATAATATTTTTTTGTCAAATGTTAAACTTTTGTTATCAAATTGTTATATATTTTTTAAGTGTCAAATAATATGAATTAAATCAAACAATAAAATTATAGCATAAATTTTATTAATAAATTTGAATTTAATTAACTGTAATTTAGCAGCTAAATGTATTTATATAATTTGAATCTTTATAATTAAACTTTCAAAGTTATTTTATATATAATAGGGCTTGAAATATAAAAAGAAGTATTATAGAGATAGCAATAAAGATAATATTTTATTTTTAAAAAAAAAACCAGTCTTTTATTTATATGCCTAATATTGACCTTTCATTTGATTCCATTATCAAATTTTAAGGATGAAAAAAAATAACTAAAACTACTTTAGAAAAGAGCTTTATATTTAATAGTAATAAAAAAAATAACTTAACAAGAATTCCATAAACCTGTTTTATTTAATTTTTTTAAAAATAAAATTATATACTGTATATATAAATACTGTAGTAATCAAAGTATAGATCATTGTTTGTATTATTTAATTAATATAACCATAAGAGAGTCATGGATCATAGTTCAACTGTTAAGATACAGCATCCTAAAAATATCATTGAAATCAATTGCACATAATTTTTAATTAAACACAAATAGCCTAATATTTAGAAATAATTGTTATTTTGATAGAAAAAAGTTTTCAAAGTATATAGTAACTAGGTATCCGAAAAGAATGTTCAATGATACTAAGCTTTAAATGATGAAGATGATGCTCATGACTTTTCCTGAATGCTTCCATTATTCCGTTTCCATGTTTCGATAATTGGTTGAATGTCCAACGGAGGTTCATATTCTGTAAGATCTAATGAATAACCGCATACGCCGTCCATCTCTTTATTTTTTGATAAAACGCTAACTCGAGACCCATTGTACGTCTGAATCAACTTTTGTAAGAGGTGCAAGCATCCTTGGAATGATTCTGCTCCTACATCTTGGCTATCTACCATAAAATCAAAATGTTTTGATGTTGCAAATGGCGACACTGCTATTATTACTTGCATGAAGGTTTCAACTATTTTTTCATCTCTCAGAATTGATTTATATAG
>CAJVPV010002188.1:0-13637 GCA_910591835.1 Acaulospora morrowiae
AAAGGATAGTTTTTCCTGGTGTTTCCTTTGGGTATTTCCTTTGGTTTTTCTTGAGTTGCCAAAAAAGGAAATTTTTTAAAATTTTTGTGATTTGCGGGAATTATTGAATTATTATATTATATATTAATAATAAAATATAATATATATATTGTTAACATCTCTCTTAAAAAGTCTGTTATTTCTTTAAAACACTTTATATATAAGGTCAGGCAAGTATTTGGCTTTTTTACTTGAGGTGTGTGATTTGTTTAACAAGTTCTATTAATTCTTTTTTTCTTTTTCTATTGTTTACTTTTCTTGACAAATCTTTATCACTTTTTCCTTTGTAATCCCAATTGTTCTATTTTATAACAAGTATTGAATTAAATAAGTTAATTAGAATTTACTTAGTTAAGCAATGGTAATCTCATATCCAAATTAAGAAGTTTTAATTTAGGAAATGTCTTTTTATTATTATTGATTTTTCTTTTTCCATACTACTATTGCTCTCTTTTCTTTTTTTTCTTTTTTTCATTTTATTTTATCTGGTATATCTTTATTAAACTATAATTATATCATGTGATTTTCCTTAAATTCTGATAAACTATTTGTAATTAATAAGCTATTTAAAGTTATGGCTAATTTAAGTTTCTTTAAAATTATATTATAGTTTTATATGTTGCTATAGATTATAAGTTATTGATTATTGAAAATCAGAATATGCAATGTGCTAAAATATGTTTGTGCAGTTATGCTTCATATCAGTTCCTCACCAACAATATATATTATATATTAGTTTATTGTTTATTATAATAAATATATTTTTAAAACTCTTGAAATAAAAAAAAGAAAAAATTTATTTACTCCTGATTGTAAAATATAAAATTAAAATTATTTATATTTGATTAAAAAAAAAAGATATATTTGAAATTAAATGATATTTGTTATTAAAACAGTTAATTTTTATAAAAAAGTTATAATTGATTATAATATTTAATATGACTTATTATTTATATACAATCAATTAAAATTTTTTTTTATTGTTAAGATCAATAGTAATATTTTTTATATAAAAATATATAGCTATTAAAATATTATTTAAAAAAATTTAATTTGTATTAAAAATAGTATAATATATTAAATCTATATAAAATATTAATATATATATATATTAAATTTAATAAATTGTTATGTTATTTTAATACTGTTAAATAAAATAAAATATTATTTATAAAATATTTTATTTTTATTTATTATTTGCTTAAAAAAAAGAATTGATAATAAAGAATATCTGAAGCTACAAGTAATAATAATAAATATAATATTTTCTTTAAGATTTCAAGTAAAATATCAAATAAATATTTTACTTAATTCTAAAAGATATATAAACTTTAATAAAGTTAGAATCTAAATTAGATTAGATAGTTTATATAAATTAGTAGTGGTATTTCTGTTTTTTAAAAATTATATTTAATATATAACTGAATAAAATTACAAATAAGAAAATATGTTAATGTAAATGAACCTATACAGTCAGTCATATACTTTAAATATAAATTACTTAAATAAAATTATATATTATAAGTAATCTTTATCTGAAAAAATAAAAATAAAAATAAAAATAAAATAAATATAATTTATATTTATATATTTTAGATCTTTTAATATACACAATTAAAAATTTTTTAATTTTGAAAATAAAAATAAAAATTACTGAGACTAAAACAAAAAAACAAAAATTTTTAAGAAATAAAATATTATCTTTTGTAATAATTATTAATAATTATATATTTATAAATATAATTCAAATAAAAAATATAATATATAATTTAAGTAAAAAGTATGTATAATATATAATTTAAGTAAAAAGAATAATATATCTTGTATATATGATACAATATTTGATAATTATAAAAAAAAAAAATTTTTTTTTACTTTAAATATTTATTTTAATAAATAATAATAGCAATGGTAGTGGATTGATAAAAAGTAAATAAAATTTTTTTTCAATTTAAATTACGTATATGATTTATGAAATTATAAATGCGAATATAATTTTAATTGTTTTTTTAACATACGTATATATAAAAATAATAAATAAACATTCAAATATATAACTTAATATACATACTGTATATAAGATACAATTTTTTTAAAAAAATATGCATATTGTATTAAAAAAATATAATAATAAATAGAAAATATAAACAAAACTTCTTATGCAAATAAGTATAGCAAAAAGCTTTTGGATATTCAAATATTGTATAATTATTATTAATATATCTTAGTTCATTTTTTTTTCTTTTAAAAATTTTTTTGTAAACAGTGAAATTCGACAGGTCACTATTTAAGCAATATATTACTTCAAATAAAATTTTTTTCTAATATAATTAAAATAGTTAATTCGCAGTATTTAATTCAATTCACGGTATTTTGAAAATATTCAGTATACGTTTTTTTATATATACAGTAAATACAATAATAAAGAATTGAAGTTGACAAAATCATAATAATATATAATGTTTCTACCACTCGCTATTATAAATATTCATATGCCACGTGACTTTTATGGAATACAGTACGGATTTTGAACAAAAATTTTTATATAATTGATAAGTTTTCTATGCTGCATGTCTTAAAATAAGATTAATTTGTTAGACATTTTTAGTTAAACATTTATGTATTTTTTAAAATCATAATCCGCCAATCAGCTAAAGAAATTGATTTTCGATCGCATTTATCATTATGCGGTACGTATGTAGTACGTACGTGCATTCCGAGTTGACAAAATAATGATCAATCGCTTTTTTTCATTGTTGCGTCTTCTTGTTTAACAGTACAAGTTCGTGTGTCATTCCATTTTAGGATGCACGTATTTTGGAGACGTTTTCTTACAATGACCACAATCATGATGCATGCAATTATAAAAGCATGAATTCACAGGCTCTACATATTTTTTATCGCTGTGAAATTTTCTTTCCTCTTCACTAGGTGATGCAACAGTCGTGAACTTACAATGGAGGTCAATTATGGCACGTACCAAGAGGATAAGATCGAGGAAGTTTCCAGTACGTGTAAGATGCCCAAGGCACAACTTGTAGCCATCAGCCCTGATGGGAAATTCTTCGCGGTACTAGATACCAGTAAGTAATGAGTGAATGGATGAATGAATGCGCTTAATCTTAACGCGTGAACCCACATTCTCACACGAATATGCTCGTATGTAAATTAATAGGGAAATTGGAATTCCATCTTGGAGAGATAAGGGACATAAAGAATTATGAAAGTACCAACCTATATCTCGCGGACAAGTTATTCGGATTCCTTCGGGAAATAGGTGATGATGATGATGATGATGATGATTTCCCCAAATATTCGATTGCCATTTCAAACCTCGTTAAACACCAGAAACTTGATGTAATATACGTCGCAATATCACGAGTTGTCAGAAGAGACATGACCAGGAGGAATTTAAAGTCTTCGCCGATGGGAAAATTATGCGAAATTTTACATTGGAACGTCGAGGCAACGAATCCAAGAGATGACGATGTGACTAGCGGTCGCACAGTCATCTGTCGTGTGGAATGTGGGAGTGGACCTGGAAATGATAATTCACATTTCGCGATTCCCGTGTCGGATCCAATGGAGATTAGAGGAAAGGATTGTTATTGTTTTAGTATTGGTGGAATCGTTACTATTGTTCACGAGAGTGATTATCCTCCTTATACAAATATCAATATCTCGATTATCAACACCAATGGAATAAATAAAATAAGTTTGAGAGAATCGAATACCGGAATAAACAGACCATTTGTCAGTCATGTTAACTTTCCGGAAGCTTTAGAAGCCGAAACACCTGAATCATGCATGACCAGGTTACACGCATGTATCTACCATCGCTACTTCCTGCTGACACAAATCAACAGTGGAGCTCGAATGATTGGATTGTACGATTTATCCACCCTCGAGCCAATACAATACTTTGGTATACTAGAACGAAACATGAGGGAGCCCCCAAATCAACCGAACGTCCATTATGCAATATCTAGTAATAGGCAATTGTTTGCATTCTCGTATGGTACCGGAGAAATTAGAATATATTGGATGGAGAATGGCTTGGAAGTTGGGTACCTATTGTTGGGGGGAGAGAACGAACAAAAAATCCGGTTACTTGAATTTGTTGAAAACGACGAAAAGTTATTTATCATGGTTGAAGAATATATTATAAAAGATCACGGAAAAGCTTTAAGGAAACAAGACATCAAGGTTTGGAATTTTTTTTCAAATAACAATGTCATTCGATCTTTCCAGGGAAACGAAATCAAAGGGATGAAGGTCACCAGCCAAATGCGGAGGCCCGGAAAAATCTTTGCGATAGACTGTGACGAAGGAGATGAGAGAGGAGAGGACGAAGACGAAGATGAGGATCTTGATCCAAGTGCTCATGGGCATGACGGTGATGATGAAGGTGACGAAGGTGATTATAAGGAAGAAGATGATGCCGACGAAAAGGAGGAAATTGTTTATGAAGAAAAAGGAGGGAAGATCTATTCCGTATTTGATTTAAAGGTTATAGCTGAGTTTATCAAGGGTAAAAGGTTATCGCCGAATTATCTAGACAATCTCATTGAAGAGGAGAAATACAATTTCGTTGATGGCGAAAAGGAAGGGGGAAAGCACGGAAGGACAAGAGGTCACTTTATCATTCAAAAACGAGGGTCCGAATATATTAAACTTGCCGTTGACAATAGCGAGCAGTTTAAACACGTTGTTAAAGATAGGGAGCCATGGGGACAAGATAAAAATTATTTACAGACATCGTGCTTTATCGATGCCAAAGAAAACCTGCAACTTTTCATTGGTCGAAGTACGGTACAAGTGTGGAGGCGTAGTCTCGGAAAAAAAAAGCCAACGCTAGAGTATATTTGGACGAGTGACGTTGATCCCGAAGAGGAGGTCGATAGATCATTGAATATTCGAAAGTTAAAAGTGGGCGACAAAAGTTTCTTCTTGGAGGTTTATTGGAAAAAGGCAAGTGCAGTGGAGAAAACAAAGGTCATCCGATGGCCCTGCAAGAACAGACACGTTAAGGCCGTAAAGCACGCATGCAAGGCCTTGGGTCATCTTTATTCTCGAAAGAAGAGGATCAAGGGATTGAAGAGATATCAAAAATTCGAAAGATTGATCGAAAGCATCACTTTTATAATCTGGAGATTCATCGAAGAATATCCCGAAGTTTGGAGAATGATGGATATTCGATATAATGTTATGGATTGGCTTGTTCGTGGAAGGTCGTTATTTTTGATCAAGTATATTTTATTTAGAAATAAAGTAGATTTTGGAAAGGGAGAATCAAACATAAGACGAAACTTGCATATACCGAGACTAACCAAATGGAAAAAGAGTGGAGATTCGAGGAATTTCCATCATTTCGATATTAGCTGCCCAAGCAATGCTCTCGAGTGGGCCATTCAATGTTATGACGGTGAGTGACACTCGTCCACGTAAATGTAGACCGTGTTAAAATAATAATAATAATAATAATTATTATATCAACACACGCATAATCGATTCAATGTATCAGGAATCTCTTTGAAGGAAATCATAATAATCGGATATCTTTTAGAATATTACACCAACCGTGCAAAATACCATGTGGGATGGATGATCACAGTATCAAGATGTGTTCCCATGTTGTATGATAAAAGATTGGGTAAGTCATGTATGATTAACACTATGTTATGCGTTTACTGTATTTTACGTGCGCTCACCAATTTTGGTACGCTTAGACTACTATGCGGAGACCTTATTTTATAAGGATTGTTTTGCGGGTCAAGAAATTAATGTGAACTCTAAAACCTGGGGACTCCTGAGTCAAGAATATTTAATAGAATGTGGTAAATCAAAAAGCGTAAAAGCTTTGCGGCCTTATTATCTACGGCATCATTATACCGAATCTTCGATCATGATCAGATTTTTGATACATCTGGTAAATCTATGGAGATGGGTTACCAAGAGCTTTATCGATATGTTTAGAAATTTTTTCCAAGACTGGACTCAAGATAAAGTGGCATCCGATATTTCGTTACGATTAGTACCTTTGCCAAAATTCATACAGGAATATGATGGTGATCAGTCGGAAGATAACAAGACAATCACTTGGAAAAAAACATTGGGGCGAATTCTGAGATCAATAATCATTCCTCAAGGTTACGGAAAATCTAGTGAGTGCATGAGTCCGTTGATCAAGACTCTGAAGCATGTCAGTCAGGATACCACCATTCTTGATAACCCGGCCATGGAAGCCGTGATCAATTACAAATGGCAAGATGCAAGAAACTACTTTCAAAGCTTATTTTTTATATTCATGGTATACGCAGTTTGCTTTGGTATCGTCTCCTGGGCGTACATCACTCACGTCTCGGCCGAGGGTGTCTACAGGAATCTGATTGTCTTCATCATTGCGTTATTTTACTACTTGGCCTATTATTTATTTGCAGTTGAAGTGCAACAATTTTTATTACACGGGATCGGAAAATACTTCAACATCTTTAATTTTTTCGATTTGATTTCCCTGGTGGCGCCAGTCGTGGTGATGTCAATTATGGTTGCTACTTCTTTTCAGTTTGAAGATGCCTTCGGAAGTGTCACTTCAAAAAGAGATCTCGTGATAGCAATATCATTCTCGGTTCTAATCCTTTGGGCGGAATTTGTAAGTTAAACGAACGTTAAATTTTCTTCATTTATCTTTGGTTCGATCGATCCTTGAACTCATTATCTTGACTTACGATGTAGGTTCTTTATTTGCGTTCTTACTCGGGTATGCTATTTCCATAGTCCTTTCGAAAAAACATTCATTCATTCATTGACTAATTCCACGAATTTCTTATTAGCCATTGCGATTTACATCTATATGGTTTTTAGCATTCTAAAAGAGGTGTGGCCGTTTCTGGCGTTCCTGATCCTTGTGGTCATTGGATTTGCACATGCAATGTAAGACCCTAACAAATTAAAATTTTGTTAAAAGCTATTTAAACGAAGCATCATCTCAAAAATCATTTCATTTCTTTAGGTACATACTGCTAGCCCGGCCAACTTTTCTAAATCTTATTCCGAACACCAGTTCCTTTACGATCACGAACACTACCACGAACGCCACAATTGATGCCAAAATCACATCCGATTTTGATCCAAATTTATACGTCGATAATCCATTTTCGTATTTTCTAACATCCATGGAGGCTACATACCTATGGCTGGGTGGCAATTGGTCCCAAGAGGGTACCTGGGTATTTTGGGCGGTTCAGGCATTATCGTTACTGGGCAGTATCTTATTGGTCACGGTGTTGCAGAATCTGCTTATCGCATTGATGGGGTATGTAAAGTGACGTGTAGAGATTGTGATGACCATTTACTTGTGTAAACATTATTCCGACTTATTTCCTTTTATTCTCCTTTACCAGTGGCGTGTATTCCACGGCGTCTGAAAAAAGTCACTCTGCTCTTCTTCGATTTCGTGCTGATCTAATATTGGATTATGAAATATTAGACAAAATCTATATTTTTCCTCCAGAAAAGGATCCTGATGTAATTTGGTTTTCCGGCTCATCAAAGAATATCAATGATTGGTTGGGAAGTAGAAAATTCAAGAGTGAATGCTTGTACAAAAAGTATGAGGACGAGTACATTTGTGATGAATATGAGTTTAGTCTTGATAGAAAGAATGCTAAGCAGGATTCGGATGGATCTTTTTGGGTGTTTCCAGGTGAAGGGAAAAGGATTGAAGATAGAATGGAAATAATGGAGCACGCAACGGAAGGGGTGGAAGAAAGTGAAGTAGCACAGCTGAAGAAAAGCATGGATGAGAAAATCAAAGATTTACAAAACAACTTTAATCAACTATTACAATTATTGCAAAAGGAATGATGTATAATCTATAGTCCCATTAATGCAGTATACTGTACATATCGTATATTTAATTTTGATGTCGCGTGTGGAAATGCTTTGCGCACGAATAAGTAGAATAAAGGTATTCGATAAGTAGCTACTCGTAAGTCAAAAACGATCGTGGACAAAAGAATCTGACCGATGCCCTCTATGGTTTTTCGGTGAAGGCGTTAACAAATGAACATAACTTCCTTATCACAGTAATATCCAATCAATATTCTTTCACCCAAACTTTTTATTTATAAAGTTTTCTATAAAGTACATTGTCTGCCTAAGAATTTCCAGTTTCCCGGAAAGTAATACTTATTACGGTAATTTACCTTTTTACAGTATTTAGCAATAAATATACGTATATGGTATATTGATATGAATGATTTTTTTTTAATATACCACATATCAATCGATCGAATAGAAATAGTAAGTAAGTCAATAAAATCATGTGATCATTTGATCTGCTCAATTCGAAAATTCGAATTGGCAAGAAATGCCTCACGTCATATTAACTCAAACATATATGAGAATAAAGAAAGTCTATAACCTACTACATTCTTTTTACATTAGCATACTAACGGCAGCGAAGTCGTTGTTCCTACGAAAGAGAAAGGAATCTTCTCTGACATAGGCATAACGTTTGAGAGATTATAATAAGCCTTTGCCTCGCTCAATCAAGGGGGAATTTATTTTGTTTGATCTGAATTGATTTCACAATGAATTGTTCGTGGTGGTATGTACCCAGGTTTGTCATCCTGTAACAAACAAGGACTTACCGCAGTTCGTGGATCGTTCGTCAATTACATTGTACTGTACTGTGTGCATGGTCACGCTAACAATACTAACCAAAATTTATTAACGTTAGGAGAAAAACCCACGCGAGAACAACGCATCAAAGGATTAAAATCGACTAATCATGAATGGACAATTATGCTCTTATGTGAACATGTGCGTAGTAAATGATCATGATATAGTGCACTTTGTTTATATTATAACATGTGCACAAACCAAAAATTCTTGGAAACTATCACAAATAACGTCAAAGTTCCCGAAAAAAGGTGGCACAGATCTTCAAAAAAAGAACGATTCCTAATACTGTATAAGTTTAAAATAAACTTGTTATGTCCGAGATCTGAAACTTTCATTTATTTCCAATTATTGTTTATTGAAGTAGTGTACCCATACACCGTTTTTTGGTCATCAAGTCATCAGTCATCATTTTTATCAACATTCACCTATTTTTACTTTACCTCGCTACGTTTAAAGAGAAAGTTTTTTTTTTTTTTTCTGATCGTGAAAAGAATAAATGTCCAAACAAAACAATAATTAAATAACCTACAATTCAAGTGACTTTTCTGTTATCATTTCTTTACTTTTCTTGTGTTACTCACGCTCATATATTTTATTTATAAAACTTCCTGGCTTTACAAAAAATATCAACGTGCAAAAAAAAAGAGAAAATTAACTTCGCACCTTCCACAGACCTTGACTCTCCTCTGCTGTAGATCGGTAGATATCTCAAAAACTCATTTACAAAAGTTTAATTGTTCAATTGCGACCTATTCAGAAAATAGATATTCGTATATACACCCGAATATATCAAGAATGTACCTAAAATCAACTCATTCTCAGCTGGTCGATGGTGGTCATCAATGGGAGATAACATTGTTTTGCCACACCGAGGCTAACAGTATAATTCATGTGGACATCTTACCAAAATCCAAGAGTTCAAAGGTGGTGCCCAATGATGCTAAGCCTGCACCCACGGCGTATACTATGACTTACACCACCAGCTCTCGACAGGAAGTTCCACCCGTAAAATTTACGGCTACAATAACATTGAAAAACAATGAGAAAAAGGTGGTTAGCGTACCGGCCAACATGGCTACAGATAGAAAGCGGCGAAAGGCAGATGGATTGACCGACGACGAAGATGGTTCGGACGACAGAACTGGCGATAATACGGATGGTTTTGCAACAGAGAAGCCAATTATTCCACAAGAAGAGCCAATCAAAAGAAAGAGAGGTTTTTGTGCAGTGCTTTGTACTGGCAAATCATCATCGAAAGAGTTATCGGAGAAGGATGCAGAGAACGCGCCTGGATGTTGCTGCGTGATTATGTAAATTTATAATACTAAAAATATAATAGTGGCGAAGTTAAGGTATGTGTATTTCTATGCCAAGGAGTGATCGTGTTTTATTCAGAGAAGGTTCAATTTGAGTAACGAAAAGTCAAAATCATCTATCACATTCCAGGTCTGTTTACCAAGTTTTATTGGTATCATTCGATAAGAATCACATAAAATGATTTGTTGGTTCTTGCAGCGTGTATTATACTTTCTTTATAATGACTTGTGGTGGCAATTTTTTGGTCAGGAAAATTTTTTGATATTCGCTCTCAAATATTTATCAAGAAATCGGTGTTTATCTTTTATATTATCTTCCTTCAATTTCATTGCTTCAACTCAATCCTGTCATTGACACATTTTATAGACATATATTATTCATAATATCTAACTCTGCATGGAAAATCCCCCATCAACCTTTATATTTCATTACTGTACATGAATTATTCATATTTCACCATTGTTTTCACTTTGACCGTATAACATTTTCTTATTGGAATTGCCATCCAAAAATTGATAAAGTTCAGTGAAACCCATTTAAAATATTCAAAACATAATATCGTGAAAATATATTCGTGTTTGTCCAAAGTGATTACTTCACTTTAGGAATGTCCAAAATACCGAGCCGAAAACTCATCAAAAGCGTTCGATCCGTGAAACGTTATTTCTAACATCAAATCCATCCATCCATCCATTCATTCATTGATATTTCTATCAACCAATCTCAAAGGTGTATATGTTAAGGCAAAGAAGCCTAACGAATTTTCCGAATAAACTTTATCTTCAGGACTGAGGTCGACAAATCGAGTATCAAAACCCATTAAAGAACGAATTTATCATTATTCAAGTGATGTACAGGTATACATTTGATTATACAGTATGTATACAGTATATGAATAACTTTATTACAAGTTAAAACGGGTAATTATTAGACTATAGGGGTTCTAAAATTAAGTTGATTGTAATTTTTCTACAAATTCATTTATGTATTTTCTTATGTGCAAAAATAATATTAATAATTAATAATTAATAAATTTCGGAGGAATCTAATTTATTTTTAATTAGTTTTTTTTTTTTTTCAGTGTAAAAAAAATTCCAGTCTGTTACAAAAGTATTTGGACTCTTATGGTAGCTTACAATTTAATAATATAACATAATATTTATATACTGTATATTATTTAATGATTTAAAGATTAAAATTAATTAAAAAGTTTTATTATTATATAGTAATAATATTATTGAAATTAAATTTGAAATTAAAAATACTTGAAAAAAATTTTTTTAATCATTAAAAAAATGATTATTTATTGTTTTTATATTTTGCTAAAAAAGTTTATTAAAAAATAACCAAAAAATTATTATATGATTTTTTCGTGATTTTTTTATTAATAAAAAAAATTTTATTTAAATAATTTCAAATCTATGGGTTTTTACAAATACATTAATTTTTAAAAATTATATCAATATTTGATAATTTTTTATATTAATTAGACTATTCTTTTTTTTTGAAGGGAGTTTCCCCAGTAGGTAAACATCATTTCTTTATTTTTATTATATATTGTAGATATACATTGTAAAAGAAACAACATCTCTTGGATGTGTATTGCATACAACAAGTTAAATGCTAGCTTGCCTACTTGATCACTATCTAACTAATATTGTAAAAAGAATTTTAAAAGCAATATTAAAATGTTAAATATTGAAGTAATGGCTATACCTACCTACTTGACAAAATTTTGCGAAATCTTTTGATTTTTTAAATAAAAAATAAATAAATAAAAATAGCAACAGTGACTAAAACTAAAACTAAATCGAATAAACTATAAAATCTATAAGTAGAAGTCCAATTATTTCCCCAAAAAAGCCCCCAGACAGGCACGTGGTCCCATCTTTCTGACTCTTTGATTATCATAGATATAAGAGTACACGTGACATCATTTATTATTATAGTTGTTGTTGTTGTTGTTGTTGTTGTGCTGAAAAACCAGTTTGAACAAGTTCAGTTTTTTCCTTGTTGTTTTGACGAAATCTGATTGGATGATTGGAGAGCGATGATCATCTGAAGGAGGTAAACTGATTTCGGTTTTTTGAACAAAAAGTTTTAAAATTTTGGAATGGCACAATAATTGTCGACATGATAAGATTGTATATAAAGGTTGTGTTAAAACAAACAGTAGACCCAATAACTTTGTTTGAGTGTGTTTTTTGAAAAGTATTTGACTTAGCATGTATAATGGTATTGATATAGATAGTTTTTATATTATAATAGGTAAAAGGAGGGGTGCAAAAGAACAAAAAAAAAGAGAACTGCCATGGGCCTTTTCTCATGCAATCAAAGGATAAACAAGATTTCCAAACTTGAGTAAACTTCAACTAGAGGTCCCATCCCACTGCACCAGTTGTCTTGAAAGTTCTTAAGTTTTTGAGCTGGGGCTCACTTGCAATAAAGAGTGTAAAACATTTTTTCTTGACAAAAATTACCATAAAAGGAAAATTTTTAGCAAAGTAAACATAATCAGAAAAGAGTTTTTTTTTTAATTAGACTATTCTTCTAATTTTAATAACTAATAATTTTATAATAAATCTTATTTAATAATAAAAATTGTATTTAATTTATTTTTAATAATGCAATCATTGGTTTTATTAAAATTTTTATTAAAATCTTTAAACAAAATTTTTGATATAAACTTATTGATTAATTATGAATATAAATAAATATATTAATTTTATATTATATAAAAAATATTTTTTATAATTTAAATATTGATATATTGATTTTTAACAAAACATAAACTTTTGAAAATCAATAATTAACTTATAAAATGTTTAAATAAAAATATTATAAAAATATATATAATTTTATTAATTAATATCTAATAAATTTATTTATTAAAATAATTTAATAAAAACCCTTTCCCATAAATCAATTTTTGTCAAAAAAATTTTTTTTATAGTAATAACCTTTAAAACAAACACTTTGTTCTTTCCTAAGCATTTCCAAGTGCACTTTATACCCTAACTACTCTCACCATGGAGCACTCAACCTTCTCAACAAATTAAAAACAATTTCTTCATGCAACTATTCATAGTGACTGGAACTGTAAACTTCAAATTTATTACCTCGACTTAAAAACAAATACAATCCACAAAACTGATTATGCCAGAACTATTACTATTTCCAATCTTGTCAACTATTCTAAACGCTTCCTCGTTATCAAAGAAGGGAAAAATATAGAAGAAATTCTCAATACTAGTGCCATCAAGGATATCAAAACTATTATTTTTGAAGAAACTGTTGTCAAAAAAGATGCAATTCCTATGATTAAATCCATCGTTCAAAACCCCAGAACTGAAAACTTTGACTTCAACTATATTGTTAAACCTAAAAGTTTAACTTTTCCGAAATAGAAAATTTCTTACCAAATATCGATTCAACACATTAATTCGCTAATAATAGACCTATAGTATTTTTATCCGCTGAACAATTTTATTTAGAATCTGGAAAAAGGTTTCGGTTACCACTTTTGCGATAATCAAGAATTTCGGTCAAACATTTATAGTATCCAATTAAAATATAATGTTATATCACGTGAT
>CAJVPV010002189.1:0-13635 GCA_910591835.1 Acaulospora morrowiae
TGTGGAAAGCCCAGTATTTTCACATGAATATGGTGAGATTGTTGTTACTTGGATTGGGGAGATTGACGGAATTGTATAAATTGTTGATGGTATTGTTGGGGCAGTATGGTGTGGGATAGTTATTATTATTAGTATTGTTGTGGTTGAGTAAATTGTTGGGGTGGTATGACGCAGAGTTGGTGCTGTTGTTGTTTGAAACCAGTTTGGACTTGTTTGGTTGTTGTAGTACTGTGTTGTTAGTTTGTGATTGGTTGTTGAGAAAGTGTTGATCGTTTGTAGGGGTGGAGCTAATTTTGGTTTTTGTGTTTGTGTTTGAAAAAAATTTTTTTGTGTATGGTGGGTTGGCGCAGTATTGTACGCCAGGAAAGAAATAGTTGATAAAGTTAAGGTTGAGTTAAAACAAGCAAGAGATCCAGAAACTTTGCTTGAGTATGATTTAAGAAGTGAATTTGTAGTGTTGAAATATGGTGAGATAAAGCTAGTGGGCACTGGTGGTGAAATATAGAAGCAGACAGGTTCATAAAGGAGGACTGCCACGGGCCTTTTCTTATGCAAACAAGAAGACAAGCGAGACTTCCAAACTTGCTTGGCCTTTGCCCAGAGGTCCTATCCCAATGCAACAGTGGTCCTTAAAGTCCTTATGTCCTTAGGCTTATGGCATAGATAGTATGTTAAGAGAGTGGTGAGCGCTTCTTCCAGGAAGATTACCATAAAAGGAAATTTTCCAAGAATCAGTGGTGAACGGGTGAGAGTTTTTTACATATATAATGATTTATCTTAATATCTTAATATTAATTATGTAATATTTTAACTACTCTATTAATAAAGATTATGAGAAATGCCTCACTTAACAAAAAAAAATATTTAAAAGATTTTCAGTTTCCCAATTAAAATTTCCTAAATTACACTTATAAATATATTATATAATTTCATCTATTCAAAAATATAAAATAATAAATGGATTCAAACAAACTCTTTTTTGTTTCTCTCAAGTTTTTAAAAAACTTTTTTTTTAAAAAATTTTAGCAAGTCAAAAAAGGGAAAGCTTGTTAAGTTAACTTTTTTCAAAGAAATTTTTTTCTTTTCTTTATCACTATCAAAAATAAAAACTCTTTTCTAGAAAAGATTTTTGGTTGTTTACTACCATATACCACTACATACAATACCCCCCCAAATACTACCCCCACTAATAATACCAGGTAGTATTTAAGAAAATTGTTGCTTGATAATTGATTACTACCCGGGTATATTAATATAATAATAAGTAAGACTAATATGTATTTTGAATTTTATAGTAATGATATATTCTGCCACTAATACTATCCCCCTTCTAGTAAAATACCCCCCAGGTATTAATCAATTTATTAGGAGGTAAATTGATTAATACCCGGGGTATTGTATACAGTGGTATATGATAGTTTCTTTTCTTTAAGATGAAAAGTTATCTTTACTAAAATTAATACAATAAACTTATCACACTTTAAGTCTTATTATACATAAGTCAATTTTAAGAGTTTGGTTGAAAAGACTCAAGCTATATAAGAATAAGACTCTTGATTAGATTTATTAAGACTTAAAAACTTTAATAATGAAGATTGTATAGAGAAAGATCTTTGGTTTGACTTCTTTTTTCACTTATATATGTGGATATGGAAAAACCAAAATCAGTTTATCTTCTTCAAAAGATTATTAAATTCCTTTCTACCAATCAATCACATCTCACAAAAATTATATTATTTATTATTAACGTCACAACAATAATAACAACAATAACAACAAAACAATAATAACAATCTGTTATGTATTAATAATTAATTTATAATTTTAAAGAGATTAATAATAAGGACACTAATGTATAATACTTTTATGGCTTTTAAATAAAACACTGTATATGTAGTAATTGTACTCTGCTTGATATTTTTGCTTCTAGATTTGGCAGTCTAAGCCAACCAAATCCTTTGGAATGTCTACTAAAAGATTTGAAGTTATGCTTTACTTGGCCATAAGGTCTTTAGATTTGATAGTTTATGCCAATTAAAGATTACAGTTTCAAAGTATTTACTAGAAAATACATATTCACATTTAAATTCTCTCAGAACCTATAGCTATGTAAGCCAAAATTGTAATATAAAGAGTTATTTATTAATTATTAATCTGTATCAAATCAAATTGTTTTTTTTTTCTTCTACCAATATTTCTAAATAGAAATATTAACTACTCAATACTATTTTAGATATGTAATAATTTTAATATTTGTTTTTTTTATTACTTAGATGGTTATAAATAGTAGGCAAGCTAGTATTAAACTTATTAATCATTTGATTATATAAGAGATGTTATTACTTTTTTTTTGTAATAATTTTTTAATTTTTTAATTTAATAAAGTAATATTTTTTTTAAAGGTAATATAAGTATGATTGTTAAAGAGTCAAGATTATTCTAATTGTTGTGTTTATGATTTTATTGATTCAGTTTCAATAAACTATTTTATAATATTATCTATAAGCTTTTTATATATTTGATATTAGTTATGATGATATAGTAGATATCTTTTTTTTTATAATTTATAGTTATAATTATAACTTTTTTTTTGTTTTGAAATTAATTCTTTATTAACAGGTATTTTCTTAGTAATTATGTAAAAATTTATACAAATTTTTTGAAAGTTTAATTAGTTTTTAAATTAAATTTTATTTTTTAAAAAAAAAATTGTTTATAAACTTTTATTTATTCTTTGTATTTGAAATTAAAAATATTTAAATTAATTTTTTAACTACAAAAAAATAATTATTAATTATTTTTATATTTTGTTAAAAAATTTATTAAACAATAATTAAAAAAATTATTATATAATTTTTTTATATCTTTTTTATCAGTAAAAATTTATTTAATTTATTGTAAATAATTTATAATTAATAAATTTTTATAAATAAATAAATTTTTAAAATAAACTCATTTATTAATTATTAATATAAATGTATATACATATTTTTTATTATACAAAATAAATAAATATATTTAATTTAAATATCAATATATTAATTTTTAACAAAAACAAACTTTTAAAAAAATTTAAAAAATCAACAATTAATCTATAAAATATTTAAATAAAAAAATCATAAATATATATATATATAATTTTATTAACTATTATCTAATGAATTTATTTATTAAAATAAGTTAATAATTTATACATAATTATTATTTATATATTTTTTGTTTTTAAATTTAAATTTAATAATAATATTATTATATAACAAAAAAAATTTTTTAATAATAATAATATTTTAAATATTAACTAAGAAATATATAAATATTGTTTGTTTTAGTAATTATTTACAAAATTATAAGTCAAAAAAAATTCAAAAAAAGGTTAAAAACTTTTATAACAAATGGTATATATTAAATTTTTATTATATTATAGTTTTTAAATTTTTATTATAATATTAATTAATATTTAATAAGTAAATTTATATTATAATTTAGGTTAAACTTTTTTTGTTTATAAAAGAACAAAAAAATTAAATGTATATACAGTATAAATAAAAATTTTTTAAAGAAAATAATTATTATAATTATAATTGTTATAAGGTTATTATAATTTATATAAAATTTATTATTTTTAAAAAAATTGATAAAGAATTTTTTAAGATATTAATTAGAATTCAATAAATATTTTTTAATAACATAAAGTTTTAAAATTTTTTTCGAAAAATTTTAACCAGATTTTTATCATTATTAGTTTTTTAATATTTAAAAATTTTTTACATGTTATTCTAAAATTTAAAAGAAAAAATATTTTTTAACAAAGTTTATATTATCACCATCTTTTAATTTTAAAAGAATACAATAATAAAAAAATTATATAAAATTAAAATTTTTCATAAAATTTTTAAAGTATATCTAATGACTATAATAATAATAATATATAATGTACATTATATTTAAAATTATATTGAATGGAATAATCAATTGATTAATAAAAATTGTAACTCAAGATAAAAAAAAACTTGATAAGAAATTAAATTAATTATTTTTTTTTATTTAATCTTATAAATATTATTAAAAAGAAGTGAAAGGAATGTATAAATAAAATGTCGTCAGGTGATCGGCAATCGGATGACTTTAAGGTGGCATGTTATAATTCTATTAATATAGTAAGAAGGAACTGTGTTATTGTTTCCGTGTTATAAAGAAATTACAATATTTGTTTTTGTTTTCAAAAACGGGAAGATCAATGCTTTGTCTAATACAAATTTGAATTTAAATTATGTAATACTGACTACTATAAACTATAAATGTTGCCATCTTTGTTTCCTTATATAAGTAAAAAAAACTAGAAAATCTGTACTACGTCATATGTGCTGCAACAACGATTTAAAAATGTGACTTTGAGAGAAAGGTGCGCAAGTACGCTTTTTTCAAACACACCAAAATGAGCAGAAGAAACTCGGATCTGATTATATTTGATTATGGACCGCACACAAGTCATTATCATCAAGTACATGAGTCATTATTTGACAGTACTCGTAAGTATTCTATCTTAACAGGCAGGGTAAATACAAATTTTGCTTTATTATATATCATTTTTTAAATAAATAAATATTTTTTTCTTAGGTTCCTCAGAGGAAGGCAAGTGTATATAGTTAATCTAGTTTACTTTGTTTACATAGCGGAACCAAGACGTGACGTGTCCCAATGTGAAATGTTCGTTTAGGTTCCAACAATGTTACCAGCGACCATGACCTTGCGGTACAATTACAACTAGCGTATGACGAAGAGAGTGGAGAGACATCTTTTCAAGGCATGATACACTTACTCAAGTTTTTTAAGAGAATGTAATGGTACACGAAGTTAAAACTTTCTTTGGTTTGTAGACTTCACCTTCCAGAATAGAGGTCAGGCCGATTCAACAAGTGCAAGCGAAGATGTCACCAATGATGAAAACATTGCAAGGCAACTGAATGAAGAATTAAATGGCTCTAACATCAGATCAGTCGACAGTAAGTTTTGTTCAAGATTTCAACCAATTTTTTTAGCATAAATTAAGAATTTCGTTCATAGTTTCATCATTGGGAAGTCCGAATGCCATCACTCGAATACGACGACGACGTGATCATCGTAACCAACCTTTAAATATTGAAGGTAGTATGCATTTACTATGACGTACGTCTATCGATTTACTGTTCTTTATATGCTAATATTCTGAACTGAATCGTGCCTGACTACTAGACTTAAATATAAATATCCCATCCTTACTTGAATTTCCTGAAGGTAATTTTCCTATAAAGACATGATGTAATAGCACGTATGGGGGCAATTATTTAAGATTTAAATCAACGTTTATGTAGCAATTTATTTCAATGACAACCTAACTGAAGGTCACGAAGAACCAAGTGGAGGTAACATTTTCAAAGTGCTAATAATATTTCATTTTAATTTTTGAGATGTTTATCTATTTACGGTTTACAAATTACACATTCTATTTGGGATCAATAAAAATTTATTCCCAAAAGGATTAAATCGTCGAGGTACGGGATATTATCCTTATTCATTGATCTATGGATATTATTTTGACCCGAGTCCTTCTCACACTTCTTTTTATCTAATCCTTTACCAAAGATTTAAATTCGATTATCTTTAGATTTAAAACGAAATTGCATCAAAGGAATCCCGATGCAAGAAAGCTACGTATTCAACTTTCATCAAGAAATTCGGATATTATGTTTACCGAATTCATTAGTGCCATTAGGCAATTTAAGGAAAAGGATTTTATATTGAAGCCAGAAATTGTCTTCAGAAATGAGTAAGTGTTTGATTTTTTTTGAGTTTGGATCGCATCCTTTCTTATAACCTATTTATTTTTCATTTTTCACATTCCTAGACCCGCGTTAGACGCCGGTGGAGTGTTTAATGATACAGTTCGTCAAATTTTGGAAATATTTATGTCACTAGAGAATCCAGAGTATGGTGGCGATGGACATCTATTTACGGGAGATTCATCCAAGCTTATCAGTTCCACAGCACCGGTTCATTTTATGGATGAACTTGACGTGAATATAGTCAATTTCTTTGTTTCACTTAGTCAATTCTTTAATGCTATTTCAATAATGTATAATCTCGGTTCACCAGGCATTTGGAGATGTATTGTTCCTGGCGGTAATCCACAACGCACCATTTCCTAATGACCTTGATATTACCCTGTTTAAGTACTGTTTGAACATGGAGAACACTATATCATTGGATGACTTAAAAGGTTTCAGCATGCCAATGTACAATCTTGCTAGAAGGGTATATGATGCACCACAAAACGTGAATTTGTCAACCATAGAAGGATTTGATCAATGGGCAGAAGAGAAAGAAATCAATGTTGGTCATTTGTTACTTCGAGAACATTGTTCTGAGTCATTGTACATTTCTAATATGGATATTTCAATCACTAGGCTATACAAATGCAATTGTATTCCAGATCAAGAGAAAATCTAAAGAAGTTGGCCAATTTAATTTGTGAGGATGTGTTGATTAATAGTCGCATCAATCAGCTTAAAGCAATATACAAAAAATTTAACAAATTTGGATTTTTTGATGTATGTGATCATTGATACCTTTGTACATTGATTGTTAATGATTCAACAATTTCGCCAACTATTGTAAATTTGATCCCCAGGCTCTGAAAGCGAAAAAAGTTACAATTGAGGACATTAAGAATTACTTTTATCGTGAGATAGTAACACCGAATGACATCATCCGGAAATTGACGTTTGATGAGAACCTGAATCACAGACAGAGAAATGTTCGGGATTGGCTCATTGATTGGTTAAGAATGCAAGATAAAACAAAGTTACAGGAATTTTGTAGATTGGTTACGGGCTTTAAAAACCCTAGGGAGCGAATAAAGGTATATATCCAAATATTGCTATTTGTTATTTTCTTTATTTCAGTTAACCTATTGTAATCTGATTTTGCAAATGTTTCTTTATACAGGTATCTTTTAAGGCTCACATTTACCACGAGCCCAGAGAACTTCAACTTACGCCCAAATTTGTCACATGCTTCCAAGAGATGAAAATTAGCGAAGGTTTCTCATCACGTCAAGAATTTTGTACAATCATGAACGCACAGGTTGATCAGTCAATCCATGATAATAGATTCACCACAGCCTAACATTGTATTTTAATAGATGACTTTAGATTATTTACTATTGTAATATCAGATGTATAACTGTTTACCAATTATTCATTGGAGATATTTAAGTAATTTATGATGGAACTTTTCTAGTGGAAAACTTTTGAATGCACCTTCAAAATAATTTATTTGCAAATCACCCTACTATCATGAAAATTATATTGCTGCATGATCAAACAATACTGAATCATACATAAATTTGTATTTTATTATATATTAGTATCAAATAAATTGGTTATGCAAATTATTTAACCAAATTCATTAGTCATATGATCCCACATGCAAATCACATCCAATTAATGTCCCGAGAGAAAGGTCATTCTATCTTGACCAATAAAGTACCTGCCTCAACGACATCACCTACTTTAACCAGAGTCTTGATCACACCATCATGTCTGCTATACAATCGGATCTCTGTTTTCATTGATTCCATTGTCAATATAGGTTGATTTTTTGTTATCTTGGAACCTGATGGAACCAATAATTTCAAAATTCTGCATGGCATTGGTGCCAAGTATGGAGACACTAGAGGATATATACAGAAACATGCGTTAATAAATGAGTCTGGATGCTAAGGGAAATGAAGAAAGAAAGCGAATGGACCGAAATAGTGAGAAATAGAGGTCTATATGTTACATACTATCATCTTCATTACTGGTGGAAGGTGCTTTCAGCTTGTTCTTTCTGATAAATTTGTATTGTTCGGAACTTCTGTAGTCATGAACAAAAACTTCTTGTTGCTGAGTGTGTTTCGATCCATTTGCAAGTTCGAAGCTTCTTTGTTCACCGTCTGAAAATAAAAGAAACAATAGTTAATAACCTTGATGAAAACAGAGGCGAATATGAGACGATGTTTTCCTAATGAATACCGACCTATGGTGCATATCAATGTACCATAAATGTAATCTAAAAAAGTAAGAATTATTTGAGAATTTTATTACAGATGGATATAAGAATGCTTGTTCATATTATGAAAAATACAAGCCATTTCGGTCATTCGTTGTGACTTCGTTCAAAAAGACATCATGTGCTATGCTATTTTTTTCATCTGACCAAACGGTAAACTTGTATTGTAAGTTATTACTATTACTCCGCTCTCCAGCTCTGCCAATGAATTCATATTCCAACTCTTCAACACGACCGTTCTCAAGCAAATATACATCGTTAGGTTTCTTATATTTCACGTATCTCCAACCTGCAGGAATGTGATGTAAGGTCGAACGATCTTTCTCCCTCAAATACCAAAACCACAAAAATGGAACAACAATCAAGTTCTTGGGCAAATCCCGTTGTTTCCAAGATTTCATGAAACTTTGAGGAAAGTTTTTTTCAATAAATTTCGTGTTGTATTCGCCCGATAAAAAATCAGTGCAATGCAGTACGCTTTTCAAAAATGACTGATTGGTAACCAGACCAAGACAGACAGTGTTTCGAAGAGCATATGTCATCTTTTGAAGTGCTTGTTTCCTGGTAGGAGCCCATGCCGAAATTTTCGAAATTAATGGATCGTAATATATTGATATCTCCGATCCTACATTTTTTTTCGTGGTACGTTGTAGAATAAATATAATATAATAGACTCATCCAAATGAATTTCACGAATACCTGTCCCAACGCCGGTATCATATCGAACATGTGGTACTTCACATTGTTTCCACTGGCGTACTTTTCCCGTGCTTGGGAAGAAATTATTACATGGATCTTCCGAATAAAGACGACATTCAATCGCATGTCCCTAAATTAAATTATAAATTATCTCATACTTGAAAAACCAAACTCGCACATTTGACGCATCTTAAGCATCGTTTACCTTTGATTCTATCGTTGGTAATACCGATCGAGACAAGTCATACCCTGCATTAAAAATAATTATCAATCAATCTGATTCTCGGCTTAACATTAAAAATCATCATGTAAAACCTTGCGCAACCAGTATCTGGAGCTCAACCAAATCTAGCCCGGTCACAAGTTCGGTGATCGGATGTTCAACTTGCAAACGAGTGTTCATCTCAAGAAAATAGAACCTTTTCTCTTTTTCATCCTCCAAATAAACCAATTTTTGTTAGAAAAAAAAGATCCGACGTGTTAAAGTCCAAAAAATAAACTCACCACAATGAATTCGACGGTACCGGCTCCAGAATATTTCAGAAACTTTCCAATTTGAATTGCCACCTTAAACATTTGATTTCTCAGATCTTGATCCAAAGATGGTGAGGGCGTTTCCTACAATTGACAACCATTTCTTGATGACCGGTGAAAATGTAGTTTAGAGGAAGAACCATATTCAATGGGTAATACCTCGATCACTTTCTGGTAACGGCGCTGCACGGAACAATCTCTTTCAAAACAATGATAAACATTTCCATATTCATCTCCAAATATTTGGACCTAATAATGACCAAAAAAATAAATAAAGGTAATAATGCGAAAAAATATTCTTACGAACCGACCTCAATATGACGAACTGAATCGAAATACTTTTCTATTAAAAGTCGATCGGAACCAAAGGACCTAAGCGATTCTGACTTTGCGAGTTCTATCTCTTCCAATAGTCTTGTGGTGATACGGAAGCATATAACATTAAATGGCGAAATTGTTGGGCGTAAAATAATGCACATAATTCGTGGGATGATGGATACTCTTGCTTACTTTGATTCTTCGTACACCACACGCATGCCCTTACCACCTCCTCCGGCAGAGGCTTTTAACAAAATGGGAAATCCTTAGATAACGATATAGATTGAATTCTATATTAATTCTTGCATGGAAACCTTAAACATTAATATGTTTACATTATTACCAATTTTTTTTGCCTCGTTAATCATTACTTCTAAACTTTGGTCATCACCGTTGTAACCAGGTATGACTGGGACAGACGGCAAATTCTTGGATAGCAGATTTTTGGCCTCGATCTATGACATATTACATTTTTATATATTTGGTTTTGTATTTCTTTCCATCACGTGCAATATATAGAAACGATTCATTCAAGAAATAGAATAAATAACCTTGTCACCAATTGCCAATATTGACTCTGGGCGAGGACCAATAAAAATAAGATCATATGTAGAATAACGTCTACCAGCCTCAGCAATTTGCTTAGCAAATGTTGCATTTTCGGATAAGAATCCGTATCCTCGAGAATATCAAATATCCGGATTAATTATTTGAATTACATTAGAATTCAGGAATGTGGCGAACCAACCTGGGTGAATTGCTTGAGCACCTGTGCTGTAGGCTGCTAAAATGATTTTTTCAATTTGCAAGTAAGATTCGCTTGCGGATGACGAACCAATACATACTGCCTCATCTGCCGACTTTACAAATAATTCATCTCGATCGCTGTCAAGTAAAACAATGGATAATAAACTCCGATCATCGAAAGCGAATCCCACGAGACGGATAATATTCACAAACATACATCTCTGAATAAACTGCAACCGTTGTAATACCTAAGCGCCGACAGGTATCTATAATTCTACATGCTATTTCGCCGCGATTGGCAATCAAAATTTTTTCTATTGTCTTGGACATTGAGAAAAGGAAAGGACAATTATTTGAAATTTCTATTCTTGGCTAATTATTTACTTGGTGACACAAGTATGGTGGCATACAGATTTTCATACAGCAATTGCGTTAAGTTACCACAGTTCTGTACATAATCATAATTTTTTTAATGTGTTCTAAATAATTTAAAAAAAATTTTTTTTTATTTATTCTTTTTTTTTTTTCAAATCAAATCAATAACAATGTACCGTAGTTATTAAATTGCAAGTATTAAAACTATAAATTTATTTTATACTATAATTATCATATATAAACTTTTTTTATATATCATTTTTCGATTATTACCTTTAAATATACTGCACATGTTTGTAAAATAAAGGTAAAAAATTCTAAAGCTTGAGTAAATTAAAATTTTGAAAATTATTTGAAATTGTAACGTTAAACACTTGCACTTTAAATCATATAATTATATTTTAATAAAATAGTATGATATAATTCGAAATGAATTTAAATAAACGTAATATTGGTATTGTATATTGTATACAAGTAATTATAAACATTTGTATTTTTTATAAAATTTGGTTTTGAAATTAATAATTAGATATGATTTATAAAATTTTTTTATTTGATTATATTAAATAAGAACTAAAATGAAATGATTTTTTTACTATTGTTATTAAAACTATAAAAGTTTAAATGTAACATAACAGTTTAAATAATAAGTTTATGTATATTAGTTTAATTAAAAAATTCATTATTAATTATATATCTTTTTTTTTTTTTTTTTTTTTTTCCCTCAATCAGGTTGGTGTCGTTTATTTATTAAATCAAAATGAACCATTACAAATATATTATTAATTATATATCTTTTTGCTAAAAAAATTTTTTATAATAATAATCTTTAAAGAAATTTTACTATTATATTAAAAATCTTTATAAAAAATAAATTAATTTCAATTTATTAAATTAAGTTAAAATATAAATTTTAAAAACTTTTATAAAAAAAAAATATGCAAATAAATAACAATCAACTATTAATTATATTATAAATCAACATATATGTTTATTAAAAAAATAATAAAAATTAATACTATAAGTATAATTAAATTGGATTTTATATACGTATATCAAATTCAAAAACAATAATATAACTTAAGAATCTTATTTAAATTAAAGATTTAATTTATAATATAATATAATTACATAATTTATATTACAATTTAAAGTACTTTTCTATCTATTTCAAATTTCTTTTTTAGAAGTTATAAATATAAAACTTATATCTTCTTAAAATATATAATTAAAAAAATATATTTCAAAACTTTAAAATAAAAATATATATTTTTAAAAACATATTAATTCTAATAACAAACCTTATTTTATTTTATAAATTATAAAAAAATTTAAATAAAAAAATTTTTTTCTTGTTTTCAAAAAAATATAATATAAGTTAATTAATTTACAATTAGATTTTAAAAAGCTAATATTATTTTCATCTTTATAATTAAATTAGAATTAAATTAAATATCTTTTTTAACATTAGAAAAATTTGTAAGAAATTAAAATATTTAATAAGTTAAACAATCATATTATTATTTTAAGAACTAAAAGATTTTTAAAACTTTATATTAATTAAACAGAGTTAAAAATTTTTAATATATAAAAAACTCTTTTTTATATATAATATTTTTTTTTACTTTTCAATATTCAAAAATCCTTTATACTTTTTTTATCTTTACTATAAAAATCTTTAAAAACCTAAAAAAATATACAGCTATATTGGAATAAGACCTCTTATAAAAAAAACAAGTTTAGAATTCTTGTTTTTTTCTTGGATTGCATTAGGAAAGACCTATAACATTTGCTTCTTTATAAATTTTCCTTGAGGCTTCTTCTATTTTCATTTTTTATCAATATATATTTCTTATTAAATAAATAAATTTTCTTTTTAAATGGCTTCTTTTTTACTTAAAAAGTCAAACTTTATATTAAAATTATTATATTGTTAGTTTGAAATGCCAATAATATATATAATACTTACTTCTTAATATTATTCAACATATAAGATACAATTAAATTTAATTTTTCAAAATACAATGAAAGCATATTGAAAAGTATTTTGAGATGAAAATTATATATTTCTTATATTTTGAAAATTAATTTACTTCACATAAATTTAAAGAAGTACAAAAGAACCTTTGAGTTTTTTATAAAAAACAGCACATATTAAGTTATGGTAATTGACTTAAACAAACAATAGATCTACTAATACAAAAGCCAAAAGACAGATTAAATTTGAAATCTTTTTGTAAATGCTTTATAATGTGGTCAACATTCTCCTTTAGTCAATTTTTTTGGAAGTGGAATTAAAATCTTCTATACAAAAAATCAAAAATTTTCATTAAAAATTATAATTAGTTTACTTTTGTTAATTGATCATTATTTTAAATTCAATAAATCAAATATTATTAAATATTAAAACAAATTTATACTATTAGTATACTATACAATAATCAATATAAACAAAATCATTTTTGATAAAAACAATTAAAACAAAATCATATTATTAACAATTAAACCAATTACTATATTAACTATTAAATATATTAATACAATAACAATAACAATTATTATAATAACAAATAATATTACATATATATTTTATTATCTATAGAAATAAAAAAACCAAAGAGATAAAGCAAAAATAAATTTATTCAAAGATCTTTTGAAGAAATAATTAATTTTCTATTTATAAATTTTATAGTTTATTTGATTTAGTTTTAGTTTTAATAATATTTTTTTTAAAGAACTAAGTTGTAATATACATATGAATTTTATTGTTAAGTCAATTAAGACTACAATTATCTATTGTTAGCCTGGTAAAAGTCACATGGTATAGTCACGTACCCTGGAAATTTAGGATAGCATTAGTAATTAGCATAG
>CAJVPV010002190.1:0-13628 GCA_910591835.1 Acaulospora morrowiae
ACTCTCACAGATAGCAGAACAACTCAACTACTTCAGCACCAGGTTAGCAAATCTGGAAAAGAGTCACCTAACTATAAATGGAGCCAGAATAGGCTTCAACCACTCCTAAAGAACACCAAGGTTGAATCCAGAAAAACTGCTATTGAGTTCTGGTCAAGCCCAAATACAGAAGCAGATAGACCACAGCACCTTATGAACCTTATACCTAACTCCTCTCTAGGGACCAAACAAAAAACCTCACCAATATCAAAATTTCTCAAACAACAAAAAACAATTCATCTTAATAAGAACTCATATACTTCTCTCCCCACTTTGCACAGACGGTACTCTGCATCAACCATTTCAACAAGACCTTCAAACATGACAACAAACAGGATTATACATGACTTAATATCAAGCCAATCAGAAAGCATCCCGCATATGCATGGAAATCTTCCTAAAACAGTTGACAATCAAACATTACCTTTTAAGGAAATATACCATAATGCCAACCACATCAACAATACTGATTACACCTCCAACCAATTACAAGATTATCTGTCACAACCACTTATTACCATTCCAAAACAGGACAGATTCTCATGCCTTACATATCCTTCCTCACATTTACGCTTTCTCCAATCCAACATGATATCTGAGAACAATTTATTCTCCAAACCCACAACAGACAAGCCCATACTAAGCATAGGCACACATAATGTCAGAGGCATTAACCTGACCTTGGACCAGGACAATCTGATATTGGAGATAAAAGAAAGAGAAATCAATATCCTGGGCATCAGTGAAACCAAACTGCCACTTAACAAAGCACACTTTGCCTTCAAAGATTATATAGACTACAAATGCTATACAAGCTCAGTACATACTAACCCTAATGAAAGTGGAGTAGCTTTAATACTTAAAAAAGATCTTTCTAAACATGTGGAAAAAGTAGACAGATGGGACAGTCGCATTATCGCAATACATTTATTCTTTAAAAAAAGCAAACTAGTTATTATTCAAATATACCTGCTCAGCAACAAAAAGAAAAGCTGTATCTTCCAGCAAAAAATACCTCAACTAATTACAACAAAAACCAAAAACAAAAGCAAGATCATCCTCATGGGAGACTTCAATACTACGAGCAATCCAGCTACTGACAAACCGTACAATAGCAAGCTTACTAACACATGAAAGCCAAAGGCAGAGCTGTTTAACTTTCTCAATGACTGGGCTTTCACAGATATCCACAAAGCTTGGGAGGCAGATCTCCCATCCCCAACCTGGATTGGCAGATCCACTTATAGCAGAATAGACTATATATGAATCTTACCAGATATCACCTCAAACAATATATACTCCTTCACCAATGAGGACTTTACAGACATAGTCAACAGTGACCATACTCTACTTTGCCTAAAGCTTTTTACAGCCAATCTCATCAAGTACACAAACTACACACCCTATAGGAAAAAAGGAAAAGTGACAACAATATTCTACCAAGACTTCACTACAGACCAATAGAACAAATTTGCTGAAAAAATGGAAAAAAGAATCTAGGTTGTCAACTTCAACACTACTATTCAGGACCTTATGGAAAAGGGCTAGGCAAATCCAAATCTAAACTAAACAACAAACAGCCAGCAGGCAGACAGCCCACTAATAACAATACCAGCTGAAGAACTAATAGACCAGATGGAAAGCATTTAGAAAGAATTTGAACACATTCTTATCAGTTTAGCATATTCAACTCTAATTATAAAAAGAGTTAAAGATAAAAGACAAACACCTAAGAAAAAAGTATACTCACTAGAATTCTTAGAGTATCGCAAAGTCCTACACATTCTTAAAACTCTAAACATCACCAAAGTCTCCAAAGATGTCAAAGATCTCCAGAAGCTCTCAAATCTTATTCACAAATTCAACAAGTTGCGACCTACAATCTGACCTATTTCAGACTACAGCAAACAAACCAGTATAGAAGAAATTGACTGGAACACCTGAAAAAAAGAGATAAAAAAATGGTCCTAGCAGTCAGGGAAACATACGTAAGAGAAGAAAACAAACTCAAACTTAAAGACATTAACCTGGCTTTGGCACAGTGATGTCTAGACTATAAATGTGACCAAAAAAAGATGATCAACTCCCTTACCAACAACTATAAGCCATCAGTCAAAATTGACAGAATTATAATGTCATTAAAGAAGGAGGAGGATAACTTCATACCAGACCAATCCCATAGCCCCTTCAAATACATTATGACGCAACTCCAAAAAATCAAGCAACAGGTGGAAGAATACTATATCCAAGCTTTTAAAAACAAGACTCCAATTTTGAAAGTCTCAGCGAGGCATGAAAGAACCAATATAGGCCAAGACCTTATATAGATTACCAGTGGTTTGATCATCTTCTTGATCATCCCAGCATGGCCGAAATAGAAGATATTCTCAAAAACTTACCAAATAACAAAGCATCAGGCCCTTCAGGTATCCCTTACGAAGCTCTCAAAAAGCTTAAGACCCAAGGTAAAATGTTTCTGGCTAGCCTATTCCATACTTCTCTTACACTAGACATCATTTCAAAATTATGGAAACAAAGCAACATCTATCTAATACCGAAAAAAAAAATTGGTTGGCAGACCTCAGCAATACAAGACCAATAGCACTGATGGAACAACACGCAAATGCTTCACAAAATTGATCACAAACAGGTTGTCCACAGTACTTAAGAAGAAAACCATCCTTAGGGGACCGAACTTTGCAGAATTACCAGGAGAAAGTATACAAGAACCAATCCAACTGATCAATAACATTTGCGAGGAGGCAAGAGAACAAAAAAAAGAACTCTGGGTCCTGTTTCAAGACACAGCCAAGGCCTTCGACACTGTCAATCTTGACATGCTGCACAAAGCTCTAAACAGACTCAAAATTCTCACACTAATATCAGACTTGCTAATTACACTGTTTCAAGGAAGAAGTTTCAAAGTTATAACAGATCAAGGCCTCACAAATACAGTGTCAGCAGGAGATGGCATTGACCAAGGAGATGCCATCTCACCACTCCTCTGGTGAATCTTCTATGACCCTTTGCTCTGCAAAATCCAAGAAAACACAAACACGGGGTATACTATGCAATATACTTGGAAGCCAGACGTTTCATTAGATTAAAGCCAAACACTTAAGCTACAAAATGCAGCAATAGTATACATGGATGACACTACCTGGATATCCCACTCCAGAGCAAACCTGCAAGAGATCTTAAATAACACCAGGAAATTCTACAAAGCAAATGACTCACAAATTAACAGCCTTAGATCAGTCTTACTAAACATAAATAGTATGGAAGAACCAGAAAACAACTTTGTAAAGGCTGGAATAGACTAAGCACTAGTCTGCAGAATGGAAGCCTATGAAACAACACGATTCCTAAGAGTCTGGATCGGAAGCAAGAACCCTGAAAAAGATACAATCTGTCGGATCCAACATGAAATCGACAGAATAATATCAGTATTCAAAAACAAAAGAGCAACAGACAAACAAGCCCTATATATATTCAACAAGGTTCTAATTTCAAGAATCAAATATAGAATACAAAACTGCCATATTTCCCAAAAAGATTGCGAAAAGCTCACAAGACATTATAGAAAAATACTGAAACACAAAGCAGAAGTTTGCAGCACTATCTCCAATGATACTATACACAATAAAGGAATCTTTGACCTAAAACACATATGGAATCTTCAAACAGAATCACAAATTACTGGACTTATTAATAGTTTCAATGACAGGGGAGCTGCTGGCAAATCAACAATAATAAAACTCAAACAGATCCAGCTCAAAAACTGGGAACTGACCAATATCCTCTCAGAGGACATTTCAGACTCCTTTGATAGTAAAGGCAACTTTGCAGCTACAGTCTTAAAGCTAGCCAACAAAATGGGATTCAGATTTTAAAACAAGCTCCTAAAAGATAACTTTCAATGGGCAGGAGACTTCTTTACTATTAAGAATGGACTAAACGATGATCACCTTTACAAAAAGTTTATACAATCACTCAAAAAGAAACAGTTCATATATATAGACCAGCTAATTGACACCGAGTTTAAAATCCTACTAGACTGAAACCTCATCAAGCTAACACTACCAGGCTCAAACAAAAGATACACTCCATAATGGCATAATAAACTCAGAGAAAGGATCACAGATAGCAAAAACTTTAAACTAAATGATAACTGGATAACCAGGCCATGGAAAGAAAGCAATACAAGTTGGTTCAGTAAGGTCTCCCTAGACAAAAGGATCAAGGAGTGGTATGTATTCAAAGATAAACAAGATAAAATCCAATGGGGAAAAATACAAATAAAGAATAACTCAGTGGACAGAACCTTTACACTTTTTCATTACAACTGTATGGCATCTGGGCCTGAACAAACTCTTCTTAAAGCCAGCTATAAATCTACCAATGATCCATATGATCTCCAAACAGACTTATCACTAGAAAGCTCAAACAAAGTCCAAGTGAAAGAAAAGAGAATCTTGGGTTGCAACCTTCTAAACAGAACGCATGGCAACAACAGAACCCCAGAAATAAGAATTCCATACAACCCTTATATACTAGAAAAACAAGTGATGGCAGCATTTAAAATGATATCGGATCATAGGAGGAGAACTAAATTCCAAGAGGTCACAATACTGGATTGGGATATAGACCTAATCAAGAAAACAGTCAAGTCAGAAGATTACAAAGAGGACCTTATAGAAGTCCTGCTTAACAACAAGTATCCAAGGCACTCAAATATTACACAAACAATCTGTCAATATGAATTTTACACAGACGGGTCCCTGCTAAACAGAGGAACAAACAAAGAAGAGACCAAAATAAGTACTGCATGGATTCAAACTCAAGGGCCTATTCCTAATAGCAGATTCCAATGTGAAGTTCAAGACTGGCCATCATCATGTAGAGCAGAGACTACCACCATATTGATAGCGATTCTTACAGTACCAAGAAAAAAGGAAGTTACTATTTATACCGACAGTCAAAACTGTATCAATACCTTTATTATGATCTCCAAAGCCAACCCCAAGCTGACTCACAAAAGATGGCTAAAAATTAATAACTGGTCAATCTGACAAGACATTATAGAAATCACAAGGAAAAAAGACCTCAAGCTTAAGCTCAATAAGGTTAAAGCACATTCTGGCAACAAGTACAATGAGCAAGCAGATCAGCTCGTTAAATAAGCAACTCAACTATCAGCAATCGCATGGCATTTATCAAGTGACAAACACATTTAAACCATCACCACTTGGCACAATAAGATAGTAGACATAACCCCAAAAAACTTTATTAAGAAAGTCAACAAGACAGTGAATGTGAAAGCCTGAATAGAAACCAGAAGAATACGACAGCTCTTAGAACAACAGATTGATCAACAAAGGAGCTATACCTGGAGGCAATTCTGGAGCAATCTAAAACTTAATGGACTGATCATGTCCTTTAAAAAATATAAGAAGAAAAGTTTCTGGATTAAATTGCTGCACAATGAATTATCAATATTAGACAAACTCGAAATAAGGAAGCCCTGGCTTTACAGTACATACAATATTTGCAGAGTCTGTAGCATGGAACCCGAGACAAGAGAACACCTATTTATATGCTTAGAATTTGAAAAACATACCAGCGAAGCATGGTTAAAAGCCATGCAAAGGCTTACAAGAAATCTTCAAAAAGTTTGCAAAAACCCAACATATATACTAGAGACAACTAATTTAGATGCAGTCACAATATATCTAATGCAAAAGATATTTCAGGAAAAAAATGAGAGGCTAAACTTTGCAATTGGACTAATATCGGAGAACCACATCATAGAACTTTGCAAACAAACAAATACCAAGATCTCCCAATTCAAGACCTGGCAACTGTTGTGCAAGACTGCTATTAGCTTTTTCAAGCAATTCAGAAAATCAACGTGGAGATACAGGTGCAGCATTATAATAGCAGCTGATCGGATCATGAGTCTGAACCTAAAGATCAAGAAAGGTCTCGCACCTTTGCCATTAACGAAACTTAGTTCAAATATGAACCTCAGCCTGAAAAACCATATCTCCAGGTCCACAGAAATCAACAATGTCATCAATACCCAGTTATCAAATAATCAAAACAACAAAAGAAAGAAAAGTGAAGAAAAAACAAGGTACAAGATGGAAGATTACATAAATGAACTAGATAAGGTTAGAAAACTAATACAAGAGTTTATAGAAAGTGGGAAAAAATAACTAGCGCTTAAATAAAAACTCAATCTGGATTTATGGCATATAATCTGTAGAGATGATCTGCAGGCTTTGACTCTATTAAACAAATGGGATCTTAATCCCAATTAATGGATGAGCAATATATCATCCCCATAAATCGCATCTAGAGACTCTTTGTCACAGACAGATGAGCTGGATCGGAGAAATTTATATATACAATTTATATTTGTAATGGTTCATTTTGATTTAATAAATAAATGTCACCAACCTGATTGAGGGAAAAAAAAAAAAAAAAGAAATAATAGAAACCAAGTATGTTGAGTTAAATTAAATTAAATTAAATTGATTATTATTATTAATACCACAAAATCAAATTTAGTTTACTCGTGTAACTATACTATTAACAAGTTTCAAATTAATTTTTTTATCAAAACAACTACAAAGTTATAAACTCAATTAAAAAATTCTTTAACAATTATAATTCACTTATGTTATTATACAGTTTATAAACATAATATCTTGACTACAGTATACGATGTGTATAACCCAGGTTCAAAAGTTTGGTGTAACGTAGAAACCAAACCATCCGGGACTACGCCAATAATTATTTTTACGCACCCATTTCTTGTCGATCACAATATCAGACGAATATGAAAAATTCAAGAGTTCTTTTGTTGGCCTTAATAATCCTTGCACTGTTGCAAGTTTTTGTGGGAATAACTGTTGCAGGTACCTTGATTAGTTGTTTTTTCTCTTTAATAATAATTATTGTATGTGAATGTAGTTGATGTGCTTATGTAATATCAAGACGTTGAACTCCTGTTAATTTAAAGATGAGTGGGATGAAGAAGAAAACAATGAAGCTACTGTACCGTTACCGGTACCTGTTGAGGAGTCACCGATAATAGAGGTTGCTCAAGAACCCAAACCTTTAAATATTTTTGGTAAGCTATTGCCTTTTTCCGGCACTCATGTTGAATGATCGTTCTACTGGGAATTGACAATTCATCATTTTATTTACTAGTTCGACCACAATATAAATTATCCGACTTCTATAGGGAGATTTTTGTGATCGTCACCATTGTTACTTATATCCTCAATTATATAATGGGCAAACGGGCAAATGAAAAAATTGCTAGGAAATGGTAATAACATAGAGAATCTATTAAACTTACAATAATTGAAATAAATTAACATTAGTGTCGTTAAATTTTAGGATGGAAACACACTATCAATTATTTGCCGAAAATTTTGCACAAGTTGGAAACGACAAAGGTAATGCACTCATCATGGATGGACCAGCCGATTATCTGTTCTATCTGACCGGCCGTCGTAATTGTCAGTACATTCATGGAAGAATCACGGTTTGGAATTACCCAATTTTTGTTCTTATTCTTTGGAACTTCACTATTGCTTCCTTTACATGACAAACGAAATTTAATTATAGCTTAAGCCAAGACACGATTTGCTTCAAACCATTACGAATTTTATCATGTCGCAATTTAGTAGCAATTACATCGTTGATTCTGTGGTGTGTTTTCTTTTTTTTCTTTTGATTATTAACATTTATCGTTTGTCTAAATAAAACAAATCATATCCTTTTCAGACATACCATGCATACATGAATGATAAAGATTACGATGACTTTGTTTTCGCCCTTACAAAAAAAGAAAAAGCGGGTGATCTGCGAAAATCCAGATACGATCTGGTACGTTTTATGAAATAGAATGAATTTGGGAATTGAGAAATGTGATTATATTGATGCATCATGATAATATTAATATACTAGGGAGATTTCACCAGACAAAGTAATAGTAACTTACTTCCAAATGCGATGAACTTACACAGCGAATCCCTGGAAATCACTGATACGATTCTTACCAATAAAGTCGTGGAATTGGTGAAGACGATTACCAAATACTTGAATGCTGTAATTATTACAGATCAACCACGTATTAGACCTGAGAAGTACGTCCTAGTTTTCAAAGTAGATGCAGAAGTCTAGCATAACAAGTATATTAACCTGTGAATTTTTTATTTTCAATATTATATTTTAATGATTAGATCTATCGAAAATCGACAAAAATTAATTACAATCATAAGTGAGCTGCCTAACTCGTCATCAAAGTTCGAAGAAACAATACCTGTTTCAGAATTACTTATGTTTTTGATTGATTGGGTTCCTTCCAAGTGCACTTTCCGAGGAGAGGTGGAAGAATTTTCATGTTTCGATTCTTTTATTGTTGTACAAGAATTTGCATTTTTTTTCTTATGAAAGTAATATATTTTGAATAAATGCGCTCAAGACCAAGGCCAAAATCACAAAGAATAGAGAAGAGGCCGAGAAGAAAATACAAAAAGGATTAGAATATGAAAGACAAGAGGCCATTCAACAGAAAAAGGCAGAAAAAAAACGTGCAGAGGCTGAACGTGTGGCTAAACTTTCACCCGAAGAACAAAGAAAGGTGAGATATGTCTACATCCATATATATTTATATTTGTGGAAATCCTCTTTTTGATCTGTTGCTGATATTCTTATATGGTTGATTTAGTATGAAGAAAGAGAAAGAAAGAGAGAATTGAAGAAAAAGCAAAAGAAAATGATCAAAAAAGTCTAACAATTTACACGGCTGCTTTTTTTTTTTTTGATATTTTATTAATTAGTTTTATTTACGGTTTATTTGATAGTTTATTTCATGCATCACCTTTTTATAACTTCATATTACAGATGTAGATGGGTCAAATACCTAAAAAAAAAAAAACAAAAAAAACGATAATAATAACATTTAGAAATCCTTGTACACCATTAATATAATCACGTCGTGCATTTCTGCTCTTCAGGGTTTATTAAATTTGGAATGCCAGAAAATGTCAATCGATTTATTAGTCTTAAAGATGATAACTCGCTTTAATCACGTGATATATAAAGACCAGTACGATACTGGGACACTCGAAAGAAGTATGACAAGCCATTATTGACTTCTCCTGTTTCAAAAAAATTTATTTAAATCGACATTTTACGATGTACAACTTTTCAGATGTTAAGACTAAAAAAAAACACAGATATTACACTCGAAAAGTTGCGCTTTCGGCGAATAAAAAATCAATTAAGCAACGCAAAAAGATTAGACTGTCACAAATATTCCATAGAAGGAAGCATTATTTACAAGTGATACAGTCGAAACGATCTAACATTGTAAACCGCAGTTATATTTGATTTTAGAAAGAATCATTTTTTTCTTTTTTGACAAGACACGTGCTACGCATCTTATATACAGTTATCCTCTTGGTCATCTTCTTGCACCTACGCGAAAAGATTGATAGAGAATCAAACATTGTTTGACAATGCGTGATCGAAAAAAACTTTGCTTGCCGATAAAAAGGAGTGAAATATTACAAAAACCATTTGAATGAAATTGTGTGTTTAAAAAGAATAAATAAATAAATAAACAAATGAAATGCAATTGAGAACAAATTTGGGTGATTACTAAAGTCAAGTTCTAGATACATTCTACAATAAAATACTCTGGTCTATTGTGTCTAGATCTAAGTATCAAAGAGATTGATTCTCGGAAGAGAATTCCTGCCATGATAATTAAAAAAAAAAAGTTACCATTAGCAAAGATATTAATTTACCTATTGTACAAAAATTAGTTGAATATAAATAAATAAGATACAGTATATGTATATGTATGTATATACGAATATTAATGTTGGGAAATTTATTGAAGTAGAGGTGGCGTTAATGTCATTTTTATGACCACTCCATCATTGGAACCATATTTGTTTGACCGTACGCCTTCAGTCATGTGTCCTGGGCCCCTCGAACTTTCCCCGCGATATGAAAAACTCTCGCACACACTGCCTTCATCTTCCAGAGACGGATCGATTCTTGATATCAAATCACTGGATGGAGAGTTGAAATTTCTTACTGCGCAGGTCACCGGTGACACTGGCAATGTGCATGACGTGGTTGTTGCTATGAGGGCAGATTTTATCGCCTTCATCTTGCTATTAGGTCTCCTTTTTTCAAACTCCACTTGCGCGATTATGTTCTCTAGGTTTTGCTCCTTTCGTAACCTTTCGGCTTTTTCGAATTCGGTCATTTCTTTGTTATGTGCATTCAGGGGTTCCGAATTGTTGCGCGACCTTCCGGGACTTTTTAGCGGGCTGGCAGGTCGTGAAACTGGTGATACCGATCGTGATGGAGAGACATTCGAAGATCTCGTTGGTGATCGCGGTGATCGCGGTGACAGTGGCGAAAGTCCGAAATGCATTGATCTTGGAGTGGTCGGGGACGGTACTGTGGACGCCGATGATTTATTGTGATCGCGCTTGCCGAATATACTAAAAAAACTATGCTTTTGTGATTTCGGAGACGCAACAGGCGACGTTGAGTTCGTCACGAGCGAATGGGAATGTCCGAGGGTAGCACTGTCCACTGAAAATTTTCTTTCGACCATCGTATCATCAAAATCAGCGAAAAAGTTATATCCTTCGGTCGGAGACAATGTCCCTGGCGTCATCGAGATGAGTGGGGGTCCTGGAGGTGTTGTGAACTTTTTGGGTATCCTTGGCTGTCGATTTTTCTGTGATGTTTTTCGTGAGGATAAATGCTTTGGAAATGGTGAGTCTGATATGCTACCGGACGTGTATGGATATTTTGATTTCCTTTCAGCTCGACGGGCAGAATTACTTTTCGTTCTTCGATTAGCATTTGACCTTGGAGACTTTAGAAAATGTTGATTCATGTTCTTCTTGATCATAGATTCTTCATCATGTCGTTTCACCTTTTCTGAATTATCATTCCTGAAGTTCGCTGCGTTTTGTTCCTTCCTCTTCCGTTCTCGTCTTAGTCTCCGTTCTTCCAAATTTGCATTACTCCCCTTTCTTGTTTTTCGACGTTTAGGTTGTCTTTGTGGAGGTTGTAAACGGCCACCGAACGACATTGATATACTTTGTTCCAACAATTTACGTCGAAATATTTGAGAGGCTCGATTTCCAGCCTTGGGGTCAATTTTTTCATTTAAATTTTTGTTGGCATGTAGCAACAATGGCGTAGAATTGGAATTAGAGTTAGATTTTTGCAGAGTGGATTGTTGGATGTGATGTGGTAGGGGTACGAGGGAGGCATGGAGAAGTTTTGGTGGACGGGGAGGTCCGGGGAGCCAAGGAAGTCCCTTCACCCTTAAAGGCAGATGATCGGCTTCCATGTCCGTTGGATCATTGCTTGTCGCAGGATTTGAAGTTGCCGAAGCTTCCATAGGTAACCGTCGCCTTGGGACTTTCCTGATGGTGGCGCCATTTCGTTTTACTACAACCGTTCGCTTTAAAAGAGATCGCCCAATTCCTGACTTTGATGGTTTTCTTTCCATCGCATGCACCGTATGTATGCTACCTTTTTGTGACAATACTGGGAGCGGCGTCACCGGGGGTGTCATTGGAGGCGGTGTTAACGGCGGCGTTGTTAATGGAGGCGTTGTTGGGGGAGGCGTCAGCGGCGGCGTCCGAGCTCTTGAAAATCTTTTTTTAATATTAGTCTGTTCCCTTTCATCAAGATCAATGTGACGAGCATCCGACAGAGTCCGCATGCTGACGCTCTTAATCTTTGGTGAACTCGACCAAGTGCCGATAGAAGAGGTTCTACCTTGGGTCCTTGGAGAAGGAATGCGAGTCGTGTCACTCAATAATGATTTCTCATCAACTGCGATGGACAACACTTTCTCTCGCAAGTTGTTTACGATCGTCGAAGCGGTGGTCCTCGGAGTGATCTGCGCATCATCTGCATTTTCGCCATCTTGAATTTTTTTTATTTTCGTCAGCCCCCCCGAAAATTTGGTAATATCTATCCAACGAAGATCATGGGCAGAGTGTCCTCTGCTGGCAGCTCCTTCAAATATTTCGCTCATGCGTTTCGGCGTGCAATATAACGATTCATCGCTGTATTCATCGGTTGGACTCTGAGGTGCGGTGGAAACAGTCGAATATTCTTGATCTTCATATGATTCTGCCATTTTTTTTTTTTGTTTTATTTATTTTCTTTTTTCTTCCTTTGGTAAAAAAAAAGGAAGATAATGTAAGAAATTTACTAGGTCGCCACAAATATTTGTTGGAAAAAGGTGGGAGGAAATTCGTACCTTTGTTCTTCTGAGGAAATCCGGGTCAGGTCGGTTGGAACCTGTTAGATATTAAGAAAGTTAATTTAAGTCAGTGGTTCCTCTTGAATTCTTATAATTTCAGGGCTCAATGGGATTTTATTCATTACCGTTCTCAGCTTCTTCAGAAGGAATTGAAGTTCGATTATAATCAATAAAGTCACGTGGATATTTTGAAACAGTTAGCGAAAATTTTTGATAGAACTCATATGAACAAAAAATTTCGTTCGGACATTTCTCGGCTAGATTAAAGAAAGTGTGTAAAAGATACGGAACTGACCAAGAAAGGAAAAAAATACGTCACTGGTGATGTAAATGAAAGTGGTGGTTGAGGATGGAAGAGGGATGTGAACGAGAGAGAGATGAGGAAAATGAATAGTTTTAAAGGGAGAAGTGAAGTGTCGTAAAAAAAAAAAAAAATGAGACAAGCCCGAGAAGAGTGAATTTAGCTTCTGCTTGTAATGTAAGATTGCAGAATTGTTGATCTTCGAGCATCAAAGCACCACATCATCCAACACGTACCAAACATTCGCATTGATATGTAGGTCATGTGTTTTGTTTGTGGTAGAGAAAGTTGAAATAAATTATTAAATTTGTGTAAATTGAATTGATGCACGTCGCGTCATTGGTGTGCAAAATGTACGAGATATCACTATCGCACAAATAACCGTTGACTCTCGGTGTTGAAAGTGGTATTATTGTTCTGCACAATATAATCGGTCGCCTGATTTGTATGATAAGAGAGCTCTTGATATCTTTCAAGATGTCCATCAAAAGAACACGTTCACTCTTGGCATTGAAAAATTTCGCAAGACTAATTCTCGAAGCCCGAAATTCCCTGAAGAGTCGTTTAATTATTTCTAAATTTCAGGGTTGAACGCTACGTGCTCGAGAAGGGTAGCATTAACTTATTCTGGAACGAGACATTAAGCTTAATTGATCATTACCAACGAAATATGCAGACTCTCATGTTTTATTTATTAGAATCCTTGAGATGAGATGCACGTATGTAATCCAACAGATATTCAGGGGTCGTTGGTTTGAAATTCGACCTGCTGGTCGAACAGATAAAACATGTGCATCATAGTCTAAATAATCGGTCAAGTTCGGTACGCGACGTCTGATCATCTACAGTATCCCTTTTCCTCAGTCTCTCCAGCAAGATGCTAATCATTTGGTTTTGACTTTTCCGGCGAGGTTTGGCAGATTGTTGTTTTTTTTTTTCTCCTTGTTTAACATT
>CAJVPV010002191.1:0-13626 GCA_910591835.1 Acaulospora morrowiae
TAAGACACTAAATAAAACTTTTTCATTAGTTATTGTGCTATTACATCATGAATCACGTGTCCGAATACTTTTGTCTACCCACTGTACATACGGTGATGTATATTTAATTTTTGGTAAAAATTAACTTTCCTAGTGAATGGAATTGGGCGCAGCCCAAATATCTACTCTGGTGGCAATTTTTTTTTTTTATGAGTTAAAGTGTAATTTGATATTGTCGAGTATAAGAATGGTGAATGAAGATTTTAGTCATACGCATGTCGGCATTCTGTAGTTATTCTATTATGGTAAAGATCAAATAATAATTCCGTTGGGTCTCGAGCATTTATTTTAAATTTTTTTTCATATTTAAACAACCGTACCTCCTCATAGCTACCCAAAGAACCTTTTTTGATCTTACTCTTCACAACATCAATCATAATTTAAAAAACCGAATCTCTTAGTATCTTTTTACCATGGATTTCATTTTGATCCATTACGAGAACAGGAACGAAGCTAGTGTATACTTCACGAGAAGTCATGATATAATCACAGCGGCCCTCCAATACATGATTGTCTGTTTGAATTGGCAAGATGAAAGTGGGGTTGTTCATTGGTACCTTTGTAGGCTATGCCTCTGGAACAAGTTTAAATTCATCCGGTTTCGTTGAAAGCTCGGCTTTACAATTTGTTTACCCCTACACTAATGGAATTTACCGTGTCGACGATAATAACGAACTTATCCTCGTCGGCTATATCAGTCACGAAAACTTGCGATCGCTATACAGACACAGATGTCCTGAGTGTGAACGATTATTCCGTTACCAAAGCACTTTGAACAATCATCTAAACATTCATACTGGGAATAGGCGTATGTCGAAGTTTTGTTAAACAATTTATGATTATTTTTTAATTCACCGTTGAAAGGTCTAATGAATAATCTACTTTTTTGTATTTATTTATTTGTTTGTTTTAGCATATGGGTGTCCATTGCCAGGGTGTAATCGATATTTTCGAACATCTAGCAATAGAAATCGTCACGTAAGAATTTGTCGTCAATGGAGTGTTTAGAATTCCGTGCCAAAAAAAAAAAATTCTAATAATATGATAGATAGGGCAAAATTGTATATTTTTGTAAATTTTAATAAATTTTTTTATTTTTATTTTATTTTATCTCTCATGTTAAAAAAGTCATTAAATTTAATATGGTATACTCGGCAATTATTTAAGATGCCAAATATTCGCCGGAAAAAAATACATGCTCTACAAGGTGTCTCTTAAATAGTTTTTGTTAATCTCCCTGGGAGTACAATTTACGCTTATCGTTTCTAGACTTAAATATTTTGCTTGATTTGTTTCTCCGGGAATGTTCGACATGTAACAATGTGAATATTTAGGCATCCAATTTTGATTGTTGCTTAAAATTAAAGAATCACAAAGTTTAACGCGTTATCTCTTCTAGGAACCAAATAAAGCCACTTTGCAAACGAAGCTTGAATGAAAATAATTCTATGTATGGATTAAGTATTAAAACATATGTGGCGATGTTTTCTCACTTGTATTAATATGGTTTGCACATCTCTAAGGCAATATCATATGTGCTTTTAAAGAAATAATTTTTAACTGCTGAAATATTGTGTTGTATCTTAAGGGTATTTTTAAAAATACTAATAAATTAAATTTATTTAAAATATATGTATGTGTTTTATGACTTGACAACAAAATAATAAAAAAAAACAATAATTCATTATTATATTTTTATTAAACAGCACTTATTATTATATCATTTATAATTTTACACTAATATACAAAATACCATACCGATCATGTTTCACAATTACTATTATGATTCCATTAAACAACAAAACATGGCAAATTTATTTTTGAGATTTGTACTATTGGTTATTTTATTATATATACTGTAATACTGAATATATATATTTGCTTTGATTTTGTTATTTGGATTTTTGTAATGGTTTTGTTTTTTTAATAATATCTCAAAAAAAAAATCAATTTTTCATATAATGTCATAAATTAATCGAATATTTAAATCATATACTATCTGTTAAATTTGCAGTTTCATATAAGTTCATTATAATTTTTTAAAAAATTAATTAATGATATTAAACTTGAAAAATTTGAATTTAGTTTGCTGAATTTATGAAATATGCACATATTATAAATTAAAAAATTTTGATATTGATTTAAATCCTTATTTTTATACAACAATTTGTATATATATAATTATACAGTATATAATATGAGTAATTAAATCAAATATAATATTTTAATATAATATTTTTTAAAACAAATAATTATTATAAATCATAATATTAATTATATAATTTATTAAATATTTATTAAATTTTAATTTAAAAAATTTTTTTAAAATATAAAGTCTTGGCTTTGAGATATCAAAGCCAGCCTATATTCAAACTGTCACCTCAACACATTCTTGTAATTTTAAGAGATAAAAAATTTATTTTTTTTAAAAGTAAAGAAAAAAAAAAAAAAAAACTTGTACTAATAAATAAAAACTCTTTTAAATCAATCATCAGTTTAATAATAATTTTCTTTGCTTTTAAAAAAAAAAGAAATTAGTATAAAAAAAAGAAAAAAAATTTTCAAATTATTTTCAATAAAGAGATATATTAATATCTTGCTCTCTTGTTATATATTATTAATTTTTGTATTATATAATATAAAATATTGTTAATTTATCCAATAAACCTTAAAATTGAATAAATTAATAGACAATTATAGCAGGTAATCACTTAAGTTAAAAAGAAATAATCTCAATTGTGATATATTAAAGTTGATAGGATAAAAGAATTTAGCAAAGTTTATTTAATATAAAGTAAAGAAACATGGTGATTTGATATAAGATTTAATTGGATTTTATTGAAACATTGGAAAAAGTTAAAAGAATTTCTTAATCAGCTAAAAAGAATAACTGTTTTATTTATATATCTTTGAATTATAAGAAAATATATAATCTATTCTATATGCTATATATAACTAATATACTATTTATAAAATATATACTAATTATAAAATAAAAATTATAATGACCTGTAGGTCAATAGTATAGTGGTCAGTGCTTCCAGGTTCAGATTACAAGATATTGGTTCAACCCCAGGTAAAAGCAATTGAACAAAATTAATATGATATCCAGTATCATGACCTGTTAAGTACTGTTTCTTATAAAGAAGCCAATTCACATGCTGATTTAAGCAGGTATCAAGAATATAATCTTCAGAAAAGATATCATAATGTAATAATTATCCAGTTGGTATTACAATAATTACTGAAAAATGAAAAGATATATGAAATATCTAAGATGGAATAGATTAGTATAATGATCTTTTTTGTGATACATGGTGTCTTTCCCTAAAAAGTTTATCAAGAAAAAAGTTTATCTTTATAAGATTTATATGAGCTAAAATAGGTTACGGTAGTACAATACACAATGAATAGGGTTAGTATATAGGCAATAAATAGAATTGAATAGAGTTAAAAAAGATTCAGAGTTAAAGAAGATTCGGATATAAAAATAATTAGTGACAAACTTAACCTGGATAGTTGAAGTTATCTGTAGGTAAATTCTAGTTTATATAAAAACTAATATAGTTTAATCCTTATATATGTAATATATGTAACAACTCGCTATATTAATAAAAACTAGAGTAAAGTCTTACTTAGCTAATTAAAAAAAAAAATAATAATAATAATAATAATGATAATAGATCTGTGGATCTATAACACAGTAATTAGTGCTTCACAAGTTAAATCACAAGATACCAGTTCAATTTCATATAAAAATGATTGAACAGATTAACATGATTTCTGATATCTTAATCAATTATGTATTGTTTCTTATAAGAATCTGCTTTATATATTAATTTAGTAGATATTGAGATTGTGATCTTTCTATTAAGGTGTAGTGGTATGATGATCATCTGGTTAATGTTACAATGGTCATTTAATAAAAGGAGTCACCACATATTTGGATGTATAAACTGGGCTGTACTTTATCTTAACCAACCCTTATCAACTTTCAAAAATAACCACTTATTTAAATATATAGATTGAATTATACTCAATCTTAACAAACCTGTATAACACTTTTCTTTCCTGTTGGCTAGCAAATAAGAAAGCTTTAAAGGAGAGTACTGTACTGATATTACTCTTGTATGGCCTAGTTTCCTTACCTTAACAGTTTATATAGAAGTTGTGTCCTGCTTGATATTTACTATATGCCCCTAGATTTGGTAGCTTAAGCTAACCAGTCCGAAACTGGAATATCTACTAGAAGATTAAAGAATTCCTTAAAAAGTTGCATCCTACTTGGCCACAAAAGCCCCTAGATTTGGTAGCTTAAAGCCAACCAATAATCAAAACCAAAGTATTCACTAGGGATTACAATATATCGAGAGCCCTCTGCTATATTAGTTGTGTAAGCAAAAAGGTATAATATAATAAGTAATCTTAGAAAATAATCAGCAGTATTCATTGTCTTTATACAAAAATTGGAACAGTATGTTAAATGGTTTAAAACTAGTGGTAGGATTTCTATTCTCTAGATAGATTCTCCCAAAAAATATAAATCCATTTCATAAGTGTTACTAATATTACTGGGGTAATAAGTAAATAGGCTAGCATTTAACTGTTGTAATAACAATAGATAATGTTTGATGTAATATAAAAATTGATGATTATTTAATAAAGTTCTGCATCTAATATCATTCTACTATAAAAAAAATAGTAATAATAATAATAAAATAATAAAAATGACCTGTGAATCAATAACATAATAGTTAGTGCTCCCAGGTCCAGATCACAAAATACCAATTTAACTCCAGGTGAAGGCAGTTGAATAAAATTAATATAATATCCAGCACTATGACCTGTTAAGTACTGTTTCTTATAAAAAAAGCCAATTCATATACTGATTCAAGCAAACATCAAAAATGTAATCTCCAAAAAAAGTGTTATGGTACAATGATTATCTGATTGATATTACAATAATTGTTAAAAATGAAAAGATATATAAAGTATTAAAGATAGAACAAGTTAATATGATAATTTTTCCCTGTAGTATCTGATGTCTCTTCCTAAAAAGTCTATTAAAAAGAAGGTTTATCTCTACAAGATTTTTATTAGCCGAAATAGGTTATGGTAGTATAATATATAATGAATAAAGTTAAATAAACAATAAATAGAATTGAATAGAATTAAATAAGATTCAGAGTTAATGAAAATTCAAATAAAAAATAATAGTGGCATACTTAACCCAGATGGTTAAAGTTACCTATAGATGGATTCTAGTTAATATAAGAATTAATATAGTTTAATCTTTAGATATATGTAATTTATATAAAAAACAGACTATATTAATAAAGATAAAGTAAAGTCTTACTTAACTAATTAAAAAATAAAATAAATAAAATAAAATAAAATAATAAGAATAATAAAATAAACTAATCTAAAAATAGAACTAATACTATTCACTATTATAATTATAATAATATACTGTATAAACAATACATGTATTGTTTATATTTTTTTTATATATTGATAAATTAATTCAAAATTTTGATCAATTATCAATCCAAATTTCCAGTATAACAAAAATTTCAAGATCAAACTAAGGTAAACAAAATTTCTAAAAAAACTAAAAATATTATTAATATACTTAAACACTATTACAAATATATAGTATATAATTAGTAAAAAAATTATATATTGGAACTGATAAACATTCTACTATCCATCTGCCTTAATCAAAGATGTTTACTTATAATAAACTTAAGGTTTTTATAAAACTTGAAAAATACATTCTTCAATAATTTGCTTGCTAGAGTTTCAAACTTAAAGAAAATATAATAAATAATTTTTTTTTTTAGCAAATTTATTCTTTTCAATAAAGTATACTTGCTATTACTCAAATAAATAAAGTTTTGTTTGTTTTGTTATTAAATTATATAAATTTTTTTGAAAAAGAAAGAGTAAACAAGTAAAAAAGATATTAGTTTTTAGAAAATAAGATATTAAAAACAAAATATAGACTTTATTATTATAAAATAAAAAAAAATTTAAGAATATTTGTTTTTTGAATTAATAAAAAAATTAGTAAAAAGAGTTGAAATATTATATAAATTATATTTATATAACATTATATTATATATTTTTGAAAAATCAATACCTATTTAATAATTTATTCTATTCTGAAAAAATATAAATAAATTTTTAGTGAATGTTTTGATAATAATATTAAAAAGTTTGTTTGATTTGGATTAGAAGAATTGTTAGTTGTAATACTTTTTTTTCCATATTTTATATTTGATATTTGATTGTTTTTCTTAATTTGTTTAAGTAAAAAATGTATAAATATTTTTTCAGTTATGTTTTTGTTTCTATGGATTCATATTTCTTGATATATTAGGTTAAAAAGATTGTTTTATAGTTTGTTTAAAGATTTTATATCTATAATGAATAGTTTAAGATTTTTGAAAGTAAGGTTTGTGTTTAGAAGATTAAGAGTTAAGTTTATGCAAAAAAAAAGAAAAGTTAATAAGTTGTTAAAAGGTAAATATGACTTGTACTAGTGTATTATTGATAATTTGTATTATTGTTAAATTGATTTCTTTATAGAGCCAAATATAATAAATTGTTTTTAAGGTTGTATTGCAATATAAATAGAAATTATTAATATATAGATGTAATAAAGTAGAATATAGATAAGATTTTGTTAATAGTGTATTAAAGAAATTTTGTAATGAAAGTTATAAAGTTTGAATTGAGTTAAAGTAATTGATAATAATAAATTTTTAAGAATGTAATAGTTTGTGAAAAAAGTAAAAAGTCTGACTTAAAGATAGTTATTATTTTTTCTAAGTAAATTATGTTAACTAGTCAAATTATTTTTATTTATTTTTTGATAAGATTGCATATAGGAGAAGTAAGTTATTTTATAATTAGATAAGATATAAAATAAAAAAAAAAAAGGTTAATAATATTGAGTTAAGGAATAATTGTATTGTATAAATATGTTTTTGTTATTGCCAAAATAAATTTGTAAAAGGTACAAGGGATTTGTAACATTTGAAAAATATTGTAAATATTGCTAATAGCAATAACATATGAAAGTTTGCATTTTTTTTATGGTTAGTTGATAATGGAGATAAGAGTTTGTTAGATTTGAGATATTTACAGAAGAATATCATTTGTTTTGTATTACTAGTAAAGAGGATAAGGATTAAAAAGTAGAGAGAAGAAAGAGTAAAATTGATTGTATAAGATTTTTTGTATTGAATAAAGTTTTATATTACTATGATTGAATTGAAAAAATATTTAAAGTTAAGAAAATTTCAGGATATGAATTAAAAGAAAAGTGTATTACTTTGAAAATTTTTTGTAATAAAATGAATATATATTTTTGAATTAGTAATTTTAAATGTTTAATGATATTAATATTTGTAGTAGATTTAAGAGTTTATTTGTTTGTTTGAAAAGAAGTGTATTAAGTAAATCAAATTTGATTATTTTGGTTTTTACATTATTGTTAGTAATAGGTTTAATAAAGAGGTTGAAGATTGATTTGAAATGAGTTAGTATTTTTAAAAGTTGTTTGAGATATTGTATTGGCAAATAGTAGATTTAAAGAGAATAATAAATAGGTTAAAGTTATTGTTAGTAGTGATCTATTGATTAATTAGTATATTATTTTTTGTTGTTTTTTTTTGTTTTTTATCAAAAATAAAATTGTTATTCTCAAGTAATACAATCTATTTTTTTTGGTTTAGTTTGGCTAAAGTAGATCTTTTGTTAAGTATTTGTTTTGAATAAGAATTGTATATCTTAAGAAATATTTTGCCTTGAATATTGTAGTTAAGTTTTGCAAATATGTGGTTTCAGTTTGTAATTTAATTGTTATTTAAGTAAAAATTTGTTCAACATAGTATATTTTTCTTTTTGAGAATTGTTTAGCAAAAAACTGACCATTTTTTATATAATTCTAGAATGGAATAAATTGGAATAAAAATCTTTTGAGAATTTGTAGGGACATTATAAGGCTAAGCAGAAAGTTATATCATATTTATATGCTAGAATAATATAAAAGGTTGTGGTGCTATGTATGTAAACTGAATTGTTTTTGAGAATGTATAAGGATTGGCAATTGTATTTTTTGTGATTTTAATTTTAAATTTCTTGAATAAATATGTTGTTGAATTGGTAAGTATTAAAAATTGAAATTAGAACTTCACATTGCAAGTAAAAGAATTTGTTTAATATTGAAAACATTAGAATTATAAAATTAATTTTGGAAATGTGTTCTTTAAATGTTGAATTTGGATTTTATTATGAAATCTATTTTTTAAAAAAAATTTTTAAGCATATTTGGAGTTAAAATGTTGTTTAAAATTTAAATTCAATATGTGGAAATAAAACTTTGTTATATATAACCATTGATTCAGTGGTATATTTTGATTTGAAGTATATACCAAGTTTTTACTTTTCTCTGTAATTTAATATAGTTAAGAGTAATTATATTATGTTTGATATTCAGATTTCTAGAATTCTAACTGGTTCTTTTTTTTTAGTTGGATATATAGTTGTATTGACTTGTATTGGATTTTTGTTAAATAATAGTGAATAAAAGTCAAAAGTATTGGGCCTCAAAAAATACCTTAGGTGATTTTAATAAAATAGATATATATGAATAAGTTATAGATTAAATCGAATAAATGATATATTATAATAAATTAAGTTATATATTCGCATTTCTTCTCGAATGGCCCATAATAATTGATAATGTTGAGCAAGCTCTGAAGCACAAAGGCCATTAGGCCGATACATATATTCAAGCTATGATATTTACAGCTCGAATATTTTTTGCTGTTTCTCGAATATGTTTAACTCTATTGATAAGATTTTCTATTCGTAATTCATACCGATAAATAGCTAACCTTGTAAAGATATCATGTTCAACTTCTGGTTTTTTCTTAAGCTTCATATATTCTTTGAAGCTAATATCACAATATTTATTTCCAGTACAATTTGTACGCCAATGTTTTCCCATCTTATAATTGAGACATGATTTATATCCTACTCTTTTATCGACATAAACAACTGATCACAGCTAAAACATATAGCAATGTTCGTTTCAACATAAAATCTATTGTTATATCCTTCTAAAGGTTCATACTTTCTTGCAATAAGATATCGCTTCTTATCATCACCTAGGCGATTATTGTTTCTATAGTACATTAACTGATCCCATATTCTTTCTTCCAATCAGATGGGTTTCTCCATTACGAATTACAGGGAATCGACAATTATCTCTCTATTCAGTATCACTCAAAACTGGGCATTTATGTATAGACCATATTTAACGATTAAGTGTTTTTGCTAAAAGTGGTTACAAGTAACTAGAGATTATATGATTTATATCGTATTTAGGGATTTAGACCTATTAGATTTGGTTTGATATTGATAGTTGTTAAAACCAGATTCATTTTTTGTGCAGATTGGATTCTCCGACCATCTCTTTAATGATATAATATTTATTATATTTTGTTGGTGATAGTTTGCGATGAGAATGAGATACATAATAATTATAGTGGGATATACAGTATAGGTCTAAATATCGTTTATATCGTTGTTCGTAATTTGGCAGATGAGAGTGTGGAAAAAAGTGTCTCAAGTTCAGATATTATATAACATCTAATACGCAGAGTTGATCTGGTTAGGCCTGACTAAAATTTTGTACGAATTGAGTATGGAAACGTTCCCATTCTTTCATAAGATTATCCAACCATGCAGTACTTAAACCACTTTTTAGTATACTGTGACGTAATAATTCTTCACCAATCAGTCTTTCCCGATCTGATAAAAATTTGTAATATTTTCTAGGGTCGTCATTCCTCTTTATTCCATCCCGATAACAGCGTATATCTCTTTCCAAGTCACCACGGAAGCATCTCATTCTCCATTTTTTTTTCCTCAGCCTCAGTAATGATTGAAAATTCTTCAGGATCCATTCCATGTTCGATGGCATATTGGTGTAAGCCTGCCTCTTGCGGATAAAGGCGGGTTTTGTTTGGTATCCCTCCCTGAGTTTCTGGTAAACTCTGTACAGCAATAATAACTTTCTTTTGATTAATACGAAAAGGGCAATTAAGAAAATAGTGATCATTTTTACCTAGAAAGCTCCAATCACCCCATATTCCTAAACGTGTATGTACCTTTTTACATATTGGGCATGAAACTTCCGAATCAGTATATTTAAAAGAATCTCTGTACCATGCATTCGATTAAGTATACCTCAAGAAAGAGAATCATTTCTGTACTGCTACAATAATCACATCCTTTTCTTCTGGAAATTTAGAAATCTTAATAATACAATCTGTGAAAGGTAATTATCAGTCTTTTCGATTTGTGGGGATTCGATAGTTTCAGACATTATCCGCCCAGTTTATTCTTATATCTTTTATATAACCTAAAATGAATTTTATCTGTCAAAATGCCTGGCAATTTTGTTTATTTAGCTTCCCACTCCAAATATTTGGGAGTTAACATTTTATTGGCCTTTGCCTCTGTATTCATGTTCCCGTTTTATATGATTGCACATACTGTATCTTTAAATTAGAGTGAAGCTCATTGTTTCACAATACAATAGCCAACATAAAATAAATATACCTCAGAGAGATGTTCTAAAGACTTAAGCGAATTGTATTAGCATAATGTTCATGCAGTTACCTTAATTTCAATTCCACATTGTTCACATTTAATATAGTAAGATCCAGCTTGATAATTGCCTTCAATACCTTCCTCATCCTCATTAATTAACTTACATATTGGGCATTATGACTCTGCAGTAATCCCATAATAATTAACATTTTCATTGCTATATTCATAATATAGATCAGGATATTGCTCCAATGTTTTGTTGCGAAAATAAACAAGGTCATGAGCTGGATTATTTGCTTTTCAGGTAAAGTCTTCTTGAGTTGAGGTGTAGATTATATACTTTCTTCACTCGTCTTAACTTCTAATAAGATCTTAGTTTTCACAGAAGAGTTTGAGGTTTGGTGGGTGTATTTACCTCAGGTAAAATTTCGGCTACATGATTTTGGCGATGGGCCGTCGTCGAATTATAAGTCTTTATAGCCCTTTGGGTTTTTCTACATAAAGTTTTACGTGAGATTTCTGGGAGCTGTAATCCCATTTCCTTGGATCTTTTTTCACGGATGATAGTAAGGTGCTCTAATATTTTATCATAATTATACCTTTTGTCTTTATCTCGCTAATTTTGCCATTACTGTTTATTATAAGATCATTATACTGAATTACGAATTCTTTTCCATAGTTAATCCAAAATATGGTTTCTTCCTGGTTATTTTTTGTAGCATAATATTCAGCATTTGTTGCTTTATCAAATAATTGTGCCAAGTCGAGTAATGAGATTGTATAAGAATTTTGACGACGGGCCGTTGTTGAAAATCCAGTCACGTGATTTTATTGTCCTGGCTTTTATTTTGATTCTGATCACAACAAACCTTTTTCAGTTTCGAGCCAGAAATTCAGGTGTCGAAGTGGTTGATACTTCGGATTGTATCGGTGGAGTTGAGTTATTATGTGATTCTTGAAGTTTTTTTTCCCAATTCCTCTCTTATCTCACTACTAATCCTTTCCTTATGTATCGTTTCTACAAAATCAAAGATCTCAGCTGAATAGTCATGGATAACATCTTGTGGTAAAGAAGTTATAGATGTTTCAGATTGGCAGAGCTATGTTCTATTTCTGGAGAATGGCTCTCGGTTAGTAGTGAAATATCTTTTGTAGATGCTTCCTGTTTCTGTTCCAATTTCGTGATTCTATCTTTAAGCTCAGTATTTTCTTCTACTATCTGTTCCAATTTGGCGATCCTGGCTTTGAGCTCCGTATTTTTAGCTTCTCGCTTTGCATTCTCTTCCGTAACCTGCTTTATCAGTTTAGCATTCTTGGCTTCGAGCTCAGCCTCTTCGGTTTCAAGCTCAGAAATTCGTTGTCTCAATGAATCAATCTCAGATTGCATGTTTTAGTGATAGATTGTATATATTTATTAATTATTTAAAATGCGTGACTAGAGTATCAAAATTTCGACGACGCCCGTCGTCAAATGTTCCGAAAAAAGAAATATATAATAAAAAACCAATTCAAACCAATACTTAGTGATGTCACGTTGATCAAAAATGCGTTTCATTTCTTCAAAATTTCGGCGAAACACATTAAAATCATCTTTTTTCACCACGTATATATAAGATAATTGATAAAAAACTACAGCCATCTATTTTCTAATATGCCATAGATAATAATTTTATAAGAAACTATATACAAAAAATCAATTTGATTGCAGACCAGTAATTGCAACCCTAACAGGTTTTGGCGAAGGGGTAGGCATTCTACCATAGGAAGAACGTGATGGAGAACTAGGCGGGTGTTAGAGGCAATTACCGTTAAAAGTTCGGAAATACGATGCTTAAAATAACAAAAAAAGAATGTTAAAATGTTTGGTGCCGATTTTACCTCAAATGTAGTAAACAGCTACGGTCTTAGCCACTTACTTTAACATTATAAAACGCTTCCAAAACTGGCAAAAAGCCTACAATTTTTTCCCGTTCAATTGGGACACATACATCTGCAACCAAGATCATCCTGTATATTCCGTCATAATTAAGGACCATCTCGTAGACGCGAATATGCTCACCTATTAATGTAATCAAATGTTAATAAATGCACTAAAAAGTCATTCCAAATTGTGCATACTTACAGTGGGCGCAGAAAAGATCCGGACTTTTGTTTCATTACACAAAAAAGTGTGATGACAACCGAATTCTGGGTAAGTACATTTTTGTAATGAGTTATTTATATTAAATGATGCACGCACACTGGTTTATATAAATAACTCACTATTTTAAGCTGCCAAATTAGTACTAGACGTGAAAAATGTCGTCCAACATTGATCTCGCTGCGCAAAGAACGGTCATAAGGCATTTATGGGATAATGGTATAAGGAAACCTGCCAAAATCGTACGAATTACAGGTTTTCCAAAGAGCACAACATATGATCATGTAAATTGACTCAAAAAAAGAGGCACCCTTGTCCCACTTCCCATTCCTGGAAGACCCAAAATTCTTACGGCGAAAGAGCATCGTCACCTCGGGCAACTCATACGAGCCAATAATATGGTTACTGCCACTGAAGCGGCTGCCAGACTTAATGAAACCCACCCCAACTTAAATATATCAGTTCATACTATCCAGGAAGTTTTTAAAAAGGACCTCCAATATATTGTTTGCCGACCGTTACACGTTCCCCTTCTCCAACCCTCCCACATTGCTGCCCGTCTCGAATGGGCCCATGAACATATGCAAGACAAGTGGTCTAGCACGATTTTTTCCGACGAAACAACACTACAAATGTTCAAAAACACACAACAAGTAAGGTACCGTCATGGAAGCCCGCGTCCGCACTGTAGCATGGTAAAACACCCATTCAAAATTTACGCATGGGGAGTGTTTTCTGCATGGGGCCAATCGCACTAGTTTTATTTACAGAAAACCTTAACTCACAAAGATACTGCGAAATTCTTGAAACCCACTTTT
>CAJVPV010002192.1:0-13625 GCA_910591835.1 Acaulospora morrowiae
CCTTCAAACCAAAAATCATGGACACCAAGTAATCCCCTTAATTGCATAATAAAAATGGACATCGCAGATTTCAATTCGCCAAACGTAAAAGTGTGAGATCCCGTAGATCTGTTCGGGTTTTCCACGACAACGCCCCCCCATCTTGGTATTAGGAAAGCGTTATTATTTACAACGTTTCCTGTGATAGGATCAATGAAATCTATTTTTTAAATTATGAACGCTTAAACACCATATTCTCAATTATACCTTTTGAATCTTGTATATACAAAGGACTCTGTTCTAATGATGGAACATACAAAATGAAATTAAGTGTCGGATAAGAGGTCACTGCTGAAGCTATATAAATAATTTGAAATTAAAAAATTATTCTAGAAATCCTGAAGAAAGTGTTTTAAAAAAATACCAAGGTTCCACTCAGCTGCATTGATAAAGTGGGGTAATAACTCCGGGGTTAGATAGAAAGATTCATTCTCATTATTGATGTTTTTCCGAGGCTCAAATGTAAACCTGGCATAATGCTGAACTTGAGATTCAACAGTCATATTCGAAATTATTGAAATCTCGTCAACAAATGGTTTCAGGTATTTATCAACAGCCCGTTCAATATCCCAGTCTACAAGCAAACTTGATGGATCACCGTTCATGAGGCTAAATGTTACTTGATACATCGGTGAATATTTCATTGTTCTCATGCTGTCAATTTCTACCTAAGTTTGTAATTAAATTGTCAGGAACAATACATAAAAATTATTTAATATTATCATATTAGAAGTTCAATATTATACCTTTGCATCAGCCGAGGGTTCTAAGATGAACTTTTTGATAGCAGCTTGCTCAGGTAAAAATAAGCTTAAAATAATATTCGAAATAGTCTTCTCGACGAAATCTATATTAGCAATTATTTAAATACGACGACATGATTAAGAAAATGTCCTTACAAATTGTTTTATAATAACACTCACCAATATTCCAATTCTTAAACTCTATAATCGCTTGTCTTTGATTTCCCACCAAAACTCTCGTATTCACACTGCTCCCAGGTAATATATAAAAAGCATATTGTCCATTCCTACTTTCAAAATTTAAAATTTCAGGATCAAATCCTACAGTAATAATTGTAAAATAATCAGATTTCTATCTTTTTAAAATTCGTGCAGGCGAATTTTTTACTCCAGATTCTTACTTTCTTTGAGGACATCTCTCCATCCATCCCACTTTACCATTTCGCATTTAATCGGAAATCGAATCGATTTTAAAGAATTATTTTCACCATTTATTGAGTTGATAGAATCATATTTCGACATAATCGATTTTTCCAGACGTGCTGAAAGATTCCCGAAGTTATTAACACTATCCTCCACTTCGGCAACATATAAAGTAAAGTGAATTGGAAAGTCTATACCGAGTGTCTACAAATTTGTTGTAATAATTTGAAAAATAATAATATTTTGAGAATCAGAGAACTTAGGACACACCTCCCAGTTAGACCATTCTTCTATTTCTGCAAATGGTAGCTGAGCACGATAAACCTCGGTTGTTCTCCACCATAAAGGGATGCCGATTAATATTACAACCCAAAAAGATAATATAATTAATCGACGAGTTTGGTCAATGTTACTTTGACTTTTTTCCATTCTAAACTTTTGCAAATATCACATCTCTGGTAGCTTGACTGAGATACGCAAGTTTTAAAATTGTATGTACGCACGTACATTTGATAATCATTTGAAAAAATAATCTCCAATCAAATTATTATACAACCTAGTGTTAAACTTTTAATAATTTATATTTAGTTGTATATACACTTTGTAAAGTTTTTGGACAAATATGGTTAAAATAAATTAAAAATAAATTTTTTTAAATTTTTATTATTTTAAAAAAAAAACAATATTTTTTATACGATCACAATAAGTTAAATACTAGCTTACTTAGGATATAAAAAAAGTACTAGATTATTTATAGTAATAATTATTTAAATTATATTAAAAAAAAATTTCAAATTAATATAATAGTTAGATAATATTAAACAATTATAAATATTTATTAGAATTATAAAAAATAAAGTTACAATAATTAAAATTAAAATTAAAAATATATAAGAAATAATTAAAATTAGAAATATAAGCTTTTTAACAAAAATATTTTTTCTTGCTTAAAAACTTAACTTGAAAAAGTTATAATAAAATTACTTTGATTAAAAGTTGTGATCAAATTATATGAAATTTGTCAAAAATATTTTTAATAGTTATTAGTTTCTATACTAAAATATAAGAATATACAAAGAAATATAATAAATTGTAAAAAATAAAAATTCTTTAATACAAAAGATTATATATATAAGGCTTTATATAGTTAAACCCTGGTTTTGCTTAATATAGATATTAAAAATATATATTAGACAAATAATTTTATTCTGAATACTTAACATTATATTATTTCATATACTCAAAAATTTTTTTTATAAAATTGGTTTTTTTATTTACTTTTTCAATTCTATGGTCCAAAAATGGAATCATATAAACTCACATAAACTCGCATATATATAAAAAATATAAGTGGATTATAACCTATTTATTAATTTACTATAAGAGTTAAAATTGAATAGAATCGAATATAGAATCATTAGAATCCTTATCCAATTTCTATTTATATAAAAAATTATAATTAATTTATTTTTTTAAAGATTAATACAAGATGATTATATTATATTGAAAAAAAGATTTCCTAATATAAAAAGAATTTATAGACTATATTATAATAATAAACTAATTTTCAGATTTAGTATACTCAAAATCTAATTCTTCTAGATATAATATATCAAATAATTTATATTTTTTTTTTAACAAGTATATACTATATAAGAAATTTTTTGGAATGACTCTTTCCGCTGATCCCCTTGCCAATCCAAAAAACAGACATTCTCAAAAATAATTTTTATTTTTGATAATAAAGTCTATAAACTTTTTTTAAAAATATTACTTCCTGAAGGCAGGTGCCTCCTCCCACTTGTTTACTCCTCCTTCTTCAAAAACTTTGGATATTTCAATGACAAAATAAACAAAATTTTACCCATTTGATTTATGGCAAGAACACCTTATTGGGAAGAAGAAACTTGTAGAAAAACACTCTCCACTATTTTCTCCAAAGATCTGAAATTCTAGAAAGTGAACCACTAGTGAATATATTTCCCAAGCTCCATAAGAACCTTGGGTCCACCATAAGTGAATACCTTTTGTTCAAGGTGAATGGATAAGTTAGTTGGGCTGGCCAGTGAATACATCTCCAAGTAATATGGGAACCTTGGGTCCACCATAAGTAACTCCTGTGGGTCCAGGCAGATGGATAAACTGAAAGAACCCAGGTGTATGAACCTTCTCTACTATTTATATATGTCTAATAGTTGGTACTTTCAAGCGTGTTCAATTTTTCTTGGTTTTTTCTGGGGAATTTTGCCTACCTCAGTTTGACCCTGAATTTTTTGTTACACCAGATTCTCTGGTTGGTGATTGGCCGAAATCTTGGATTGGTTGATCGACAAGTAAAAGAAATATAAACAAAACACGTACCCACACGTGCCCCGCGTCATACCACATTATAACCGATAATGTAATTGGATATAGCGAAAGAGCAAGGTGACGAGATGTCCTCTTGATAAGAAATGCTTGGAAGTACTATGCAGGATATATGATTGATGAGAAAGGATTATATACCAGACTTTAGATTCCTACCAGCTTATCCATCCGCCTGGACCACAGGAGTTTTAACTTATAATGAACCCAAGGTTCTTATGGAGCTTGGGAAATGCATTCACTTGGTAGGACCAACTAGCTTATCCACCTGCCTTGGACAAAGGTGTTTGCTTATGGTGGACCCAAGGTTCTTATGAAGCTTGGGAAATGCATTCACTAGTGGTTCACTTTCTAGAGTTCCAGACCTTTGGAGAAAATAGTGGAGATGTTTTTTCTACAAGTTTCTTCTTCCCAGTAAGGTGTTCTTGCCGTAAACCAAATGGATAGAGTTTTGTTTATTTTGTCACTGAAATATTCAAAGTTTTTGAAGAAGGAAGAGTAAACAAGTGGGAGGAGGCACCTGCCTTCAGGAAGTAATGTTTTTAACGAAAGTGTATAGACTTTATTATCAAAAATAAAAATAATTTTTGAGAACATCTGTTTTTTGGATTGGCAAGGGGATTAGCGGTTTATATTAATATTAATACTATTTATTTTATTATTATATAATTAAAACTCATTAATAAAAAACTCTTTCCTAAAAAACCACAAATTTTCAAAAATTCCTTTTTTGGAAATTTACAAAAAACACTTCAAGAAACATCAAGGAAACACCCAAGAAAAACCTTCACAAGAAAGAAACACTACACTGCTACCTTTGAAAAACCCAAGGAGGACATATATAACAGGTATCATAGAACCTAAAAAGAACACTAACTTTTTGCTTTTATTTCAATACAAATAGATACATACTAGTTTTTTCTTACTGGAAAGAAGGAAAAAACAAGAAACACAATTCACAGTTAAATAAAGGAGAAAGTTAGCACCGCACCTCACAAGCTACCAGCCAGTCATGTATCAGGTTAGATATCTCCTCTAGATACTAGTAAGGCCTTGTATCAGCCAGATCACACCTGGTAAACCAGGCAACCTCACTACCAACACAAAACCAGTGGGGTACCAAGACTTTCTCAATATTGTGTTTAGAAGAAAAGCAAATATCAAATCAAACTTATACTATAAACAACAATCATCACGCGAACTGATCTACATTGGAACCAAAAACCAAAACCAGTTTACCCCCACCAAAAGATCAGCAGTACCACGAACATGTGTGCATACTTCCCACAGATCAAAACAAGAAAACAAACACGTTTGTTTATAGAATTAAAATTAAAGTTCAGCTATATTCCACATTCAAAACAACAACAAACAAACAAATAGAATAACAATCTGATTAAGAAAAGGCACGTGTTATCAAAATAATGGATAAACAACATAACATAGCACATGTAATACAATTACACAAACACAACACAATGACAGAAGTAAAGATGGGTCTCTAAATTATTTGTGAGGAAATAATTCAAATGTCCCTTATTATTAAAAATTTTCATTTCTATATTAAGAAATAAAAAAAACTATCTACAAAGGTTCTTTATAGTTTTAAGCATCTATACAAATCATTTCTGAAATTATGTCCCTATTGAAATAAAGAGCTAGGAATTATGTCCTCTAGGAGACATGGACATAAAAGGACGTAAATTTTATATGCTAAATACTTTAGGGACCCATCTTTAGACAGAAGTATCAACAATTTCATTAGAGAATCAAATAATAGATCACCTCAGAACACTAGAAGACAATTATAATGAAGGAGATCAAAGATGGCTCTGCTCCCTTATAGAAGATAGATCAACTAACACATTATTCGAAATTGCAGACTTGGAAGCACTCATAAATATCACAGTTATCGATGCCGTTGCTGCAAAGCTCCTCAACATTGATTCAAAAATGGCAGTCAAGTGGGCCCTAGCGAAAGAATATATCAAACAAATATAGGAATTCAATCAATACGACATGAGTATCCTGAATAGATTCTTAATTGAAGACCCTCAGCAAGTCACTCAAATTCTAAGTATACTCCAACCAATACAGGATAACTTAGAACAACACAACATTGAACAAGTCCAAATAATACACAACAGCACAAGCCAAGAATCATCTAATGCAGACCAACAAATCCCTAAGAAGAAATGAAAGAACAAGCTAAAGAAGATTCAACCACAACGGAGGAAACACAAATTCCAGAAATAATTATAGAAGAACAACAACCTGTAGAAAAAGATTCAGACATCAATACTTCTATCTTAACCCCAAGCTTGGATATCAAAATGATACCAGATTATGTAACAAGAAATAGACATTATCAGTCAACAAATCCTTTCTATATCTGTGAAAAAGGATCTTACACAGCTGGAGTTATGACAGCAAACACACCAGGAGACAGCAAACTCGAACAAATCAAATATTTGGCCAATATGCTTAAGCTCTCTGAAGACAAACAAGATCTCATCCAATATCTCTTTTTCAACAGTAATGGATGGTATATCATTTGCTTTGAATATAAGAAAGACCTAACAGCATGTATGAACAAAGTCAACTCAAAGGATGAAGAGAACTTTCACTTGATCCAAATACAAACCCAGAAGCACTCAATAAAAAAAACAAAAGAAAATAGAACAAGTAACTCCAACAGGAGCAAGAGCTTCAATTCAGAAAAAGACATGCGCAATATCACCAACTACTTTAATCTAGCTGACCATATAGGAAAGGTCCAGTTAAGAATCAAAGGCAACTCATTTCTACACATTAGTAGAGAAGAATAGCTGCAATACATAACTAAAAAACTAAATGTACCATTGGAACACGAAGGTATACAGGTGCTGGCCATTGGAAAAAACAAATAGATAATTCTATACTTCAACAATATAACAGATGCACACAAATGCAAGCGACAATTACTAGAATACATCCAGGAACACAACATTATTATTATTACAAATAGTAATACAGGAAACAAAGCACCTTCTGAAACATCATTGTTATTTTCAATGGAGACAGAAGTGCCAAACCAGATGATACTTCTAGACATTGCTCAGCACCTTTCATCCAAAAATATTCGCAGCATACTTAATAAATATGGAGAAGTAGAATTCCTAAGAATCATCAAGGAAAATCACAAATACAACAGTGCTATTTTCTTCTTCAAATCTGTTAGAACAGACATTCATAAGATCTGGGCAATACCATTAGAAGAGACCATGGCAAAAATCGCTACACTGGAAAACCATCAAGAAATGCTGGCGGAGCGTAACAAAATAACCATAAGACTTTATGGAATTGGAAAATCCACTTCAGCATCCAGAATTATGAGTGCAACAAAACACCTCAAAGTCAAGACAGCTTATATCCCAGTTAACAGTGGAACAGGAAAAAGAAGAAACTTCGCCATTCTTGGATTTGAAAGCCAGGAAGACTTAAACAAGGTGTTAACATCACATGTGGAACTGTTTGGATGTAAAACCTGGTGGAGCACCAGAGACAACACAAAGATGTGTACACAGGAGAATACACTTCAGGAAAGCTCTTATGTCTATACAAAAAGAAGAAAGGAAACTTCCTTAGATCAAACTAAATACATAGACATGCTACCATCTTTTATTAGCTTTATAGAAATAGAAGAAAAAAAAGAACCCTCAACAAGTTATAGGCAGGAGAACAAAAGAAAGAAAGGAAAACAATCTATAGACACAAGAAAGCAAGAGAAGAGACCGGCTGAGATGGATCTATGGACCAAAGTCATCAACATGTTAGACACTATCAACTCAAGACTGACAAAACTTGAGAGTGGAAAAAGTAATAACAAAAAGTCTCAATATACTTCCTAAAGACATCCCAGTTGAATCAATAACAAATACTGGAAAGGGCAAATTATCGTAGGCTTCCCCTTCAGTATTCAATCAACTTGTACAACATATCACAGATGACGACAACTCAGACCAACCCAAAAACACAACTAACTTCCCAACCAGCAATGAAATCAATGCCTTTCTTACAGAACAAAAAAAATCCTTCCTAAGCAACAACATATACTTATGAACTTATAACATCAGGGATATCACAAGAACAATAGACCAAGAAATGCTGATCCAAGAGATATGGAACAAAAGAATCGACATCCTTGGACTAAGCGAAACTAAACTTACTATCAACAACCAAGCATTTGTATTTAGCAATAGTAAGGATAAATACAAATGCTTTCCTAGTTCTTGCCCTAATAACCCAAGAGGTGCAGAAATGCTTCTACTGGTGCACAAAGAGATAGAAAAGTATATTGCACAAGTAGACAAGATTGAGGGTCACCTAGTAGCGATCAACCTTCTCAGCAAAAAGCACAAAACATGGATAGCCCAAATATATCTCCCTTGCAACAAACAAAAAAGTATCAATGTTCAAAGAAAAATCCAGACATTAATACAAAGCAAAATTCAACAGCATTATCAGATCATAGTAATGGGAGATTTCAACACAGTACTCAATCCCAGACAAAACCATGCAAGCATCAAATCAAATAATAACTTCTCTCCTCCAGAAGATCCAGAAGTCCCAATATTTGACCACCTCTTAAATTTGAATCTTGTGAACCTTCATCAACTCTGAAAAAAACTGGAACTCTCTTATACTTGAAAAAATAGTGCAAGCTCAAGTAGAATAGACTATATCTGGTGCTCAATGGCAATAGCAAATAACATACTCCAACTGCAGAACCGTAGCTTTGTTGAAGTTACAAATAGTGATCATACTTTGCTAGACTTTAAAATAACTAAAAGTATACTCCTTCATACACCTACAACCCCCACAATACAACAGGCCAAAGCCAAACAAAAATATGAAAAAATAATTGATGCCATCAAAACCACTAATAAGCAATGGGACAAATACAAATCCAAGATTGACAACAGGATCATCAAAATCAAACTCCCCGAAAGGCTAGCAGCACTTCAACATACAAGCAATAGAGAGAACTTAGCACAGATCCAAGAAATATGGGAGGACTTTAAGAAGACTATAATTGCCACAGTATTCAATAATCTTTACTGGGAAAAGAAAGGTCCCAGGAAACATACAAGTACTTGCAATATAACAAAGTATGCCAAAGAAAAGAACCTAACCAAAGCATACAAAAACCTCCACAAGATCATAAAGAAATTCAAAAATGGGAATCTGGCATCAATATCTCTTTTCTCAATACAACAACTTAATACTTGGATATCCAGGACCACGGAAATAGTAGCAGATAATCCACAAGCCAGCACAGCATTAGAGACTCTCAATACATACACAACTGACAATAATATAACACATATTCTGGAACAAATGCATCTCACCAAATTAATCCTAAAGAAAATATGTATTCAAGAAGAGAAAAAGCGAACCAACCAGGAAATACAGGAGGCAATTGAAGCTAGATGCCGAGATCTTAAAACCAACCAAAAAAGGATAGTTCAAACACTGACAAATAACTTCAGAGATAAGATTAAGATCGACAGGATCCAAATAGTTGACAAAAACAACAGAAAATACATCACAATAGACGAGGAAGAAATTCTAAATCAAATACAATGTTACTATCAGCAGGCCTTCCGCAAGCGTAACAGCAACTTTAACCTCCTGGACAATCAATAAAAGGAGCAATACAAGCCTAAAGCCAAGATACAAGAGGAATGATACAACAGTATGGAGGAGGAGATTCTGCCAGACGAACTGGAAGAAGTTCTATCTGATCTATCCAACAACAAGGCAGCAGGACCATCCAAAATAAAATATGAAATGCTAAAAAAGTTAGGTCCTATAGCAAAGAAGACTCTCCTTAATCTCTTTAATCTGTTCCTCAACTCAGGAGTCACACCAGCAACTTGGAAAAACAGCCTCTTGTATCCAATCTCCAAGAGTAAGGAATGGCAAAGAGAACTCAGCAACACAAGACCGATAATTCTCCTTGAAACAACACGTAAATGTTTTACCAAAATCCTCAACAACCACTTGGCACTCATCTATAAGAAACACAGGATACTTAAAGGACCCAACTTTGCAGAACTGCCAGGAAAAAGTATGTCAGAACCTATACACCTGCTAAATAATATCCTTGAAGAAGCCCATGAAGAAGGAAAGGAACTTTGAATCCTTTTTCAAGACATAGCAAAAGCATATGACACAGTGAATTTAGAAATGCTGGAAAGGGTACTCCAAAGAATTAAAGTGCCAAGAAAAACCATCAAACTTTTACTGGACCCCTTCACACAAAGGTCGATTAGAATAATCACAGACGTTAGGCTCACCAAAGAGGTAATAGCAGGGGATGGAATTGATCAAGGAGAGACATTGTCACCCCTTCTGTGGAGAATCTTCTATGACCCCCTCCTTTGTGAAATCCAAGAAAATCCAAACTTGGGTTTCATATCAAGTTGTATATGGACAACTAACTTTAGTAAAGCAACAACCGACCCCAACAATCATAAAAGACTATCAATAAGACAAGCTGCAATAGTATACATGGATAATACCACATGGATAGCCAGGTCTCAGGAAGACATGAGGTATATATTAGAAAGGGCAAAGGGGTTCTACGCAGCTAATGACTCCCAAATTAACGGGAAAAAATCAGTATTGATTATGATCAACAGTCCAAACAAGAAGCCTAACAGAGTTCAGATTGGGGTCAATCAAGAAGAGATCATAGAATTAGATCGCAAATGTCACTCAAGATTCCTGAGCATCTGATTAGGCAACAAAGATCAGATTAAAGACACAACTAATAGAATCTGCCAAGAAATTCAAGTGGTACTTCCAAATCTGGGAAAGAAGTTAATAATAGATAAGCACATTGAGTATATAATTAATAGAGTTCTTATCTCCAGAATTGAATACAGGATGCAATACAGTTCGATAAGTATCCTTACAGCTAAAGATGGGTCCCTAAATTATTTGTGAGGACATAATTCAAATGTCCCTTACTATTAAAAATTTTTATTTCTATATTAAGGAATAAAAAAAAACCATCTACAAAGGTTCTTTATAGTTTTAAGCATTTATATAAATCATTTCTGGAATTATGTCCCTATTGAAGTAAAGAGCTAGGAATTATGTTCTCTAGGAGACATGGATGTAAAGAAATGTAAATTTTATATGCTAAATACTTTAGGGACCCATCTTTACTTATAGCCAATATCCTCACAACACAACTTAGGAAAGCTCTTAAGTGGACAGCCAAGATTACGAGGACAATACCAAACTCAGCCATACATCACAAAGCATTCTATAAAATTAAAAGTGTAAGAGAAATTCAAATGGAAAGCCAAATCACCAACTTTATAAACCACCTCAACAATGTGGATCACTCCAGTATATCTACCCTAATATGTCTAAAGCAAGCACAAATTAAATATTGGGAGCCAGCAAACATGCTCTCTGAAAACACATTACACAACGCATATACAAGGAATTTCTCAGCCCAAACAATCAAAATGGCCAATAAACTAGGGATAACCTTCTCAGATTCATATTGAAAGAGTACATTCCAATGGGAAGGGGAACTTATTACAATCAAAACTCTGCTCAACGATCCCAAAACATATGATAAAACAGTACCTAATCTAAGAAAACATAATGTCATGTTTGTGGATCAGCTTATAGACAAAGAATCAAATAGCCTTCTGAACTGGAAATTGATTCAAGAACCTCATAGCCAAGGGCGGGGTTCAATTCCAAAATGGTATCTCTTAGTAAAACAAATATTGGCTAACGAATTTGGGGTACTGAAGACAAGCTGGACAAGATACAACTGGGTAGAGCAAGACAGATCACTATTCATACCAAAAAAGCCAATGGACTCAAGGAGATGGAGTTGGCAAGTGAGTATGAACAACTCCAGCAAGGAACTGTCCTGGACCAAAAGCAAGGGTGCACTAACAACTACCAACAATATGACCGAACACTATCAAATCAGTGCCAGCACTCTTTCAGGAACAACTGAATTCACGAAAAGGCTCTTAGAACATAGAAACACAGAAGAAAACCTTACACTTACATTTGCATGGATCAACAATATCAAGAAATATCGGTGAAACAAAAGGCCAACTATCCTGGTAGAGATACACACTCTAGAGAACCTGGCCAAAAACAAAATAGAAAAGATTTATCATCAGAATACATCCACATCCAAGTTTCATTCAGTAGAAATTGAAGACTACGGAAAGCAGATCATATATGAGAATATAGTAGCAGGAGACCTTTGTAGGCTACTATGTGAGAAATATCTTCAAAATATGAATCAAAGATATACAGGTATATACCAATTTTATACAGACGGCTCACTAGGATAGACACAAAACCAGTTCTTAAGAATAGATGCAGCATGGATGCAAACGGAGGGTCCAAATCCAGGAAGATCATTTCAAGCAGTGGTAAACAATTGGCCTTCATCAACTAGAGCAGAACTAATAGCAATTCTCCTGGCAATCCTCTCAGTCCCAATTAACAGTATGGTTGAAATAAGAACAGATAGTTCCTCCTGCATAAACACATACTTACTTATAAGCAAACAGCATCCCAAAAACACACTAAAGAAGTAAATGAAAAAGCCAAACTGGCAGCTTTAATCAAGATTGATTAGCATAGTCAACAAAAAGAGTTTACAACTCAAACTCACGAAAGTCAAAGCTCATAATAAAGATGCTTTCAACAACCAAGTGGACCAATTGATAAAAATGGCTAGGGAGGAACTAGAAATACAATGGAAATCTCTATCAACAACAATTTCTATTACAGTGCCAGAATGGAACAGGATTCCCATCGATATTTCAACCAGAGCTAAAGATGGGTCCCTAAAGTATTTAGCATATAAAATTTACATTCCTTTATGTCCACGTCCCCTAGAGGATATAATTCCTAGCTCTTTATTTCAATAGGAACATAATTCCAGAAATGATTTGTATAGATGCTTAAAACTATAAAGAATCTTTGTAGATAGTTTTTTTTTATTTCTTAATATAGAAATAAAAATTTTTAATAATAAGAGACATTTGAATTATATCTTTACAAATAATTTAGGGACCCATCTTTAGCCCTAGGCTAGAGTGTTCTTTGTATTATAGAGGCTATTATATCAGGGAAGTGATTTGGTAGGCTTTTATTGGAGTTAGACCAGAAGCCTTTCCTTATACAACCTTTCCTGCTTCAACTTGTTTTCAGCTTATGATTATTAAAAAGATCAGAGATCCTATCTTCATACAACTTAACTAAATTTGATCATAATCCAGATTTCTGGATATGATATTTGTGGCAATCCAGTAAATCCACAAATAAAGAATAAATTTATGTATTTTGCTTCTTGTGGATATTGAACTAGGAACATGTATTTGGAGACCATGGAGCACTACCCACTATACTATTGACACATAATCTAAATAAAGTAAATTATATTTTATATTCAAATAAATAAATATATTTACTTATTAAATTTTTTAATAGATTTTTAGTATAACAATCAATAATATAAGTAACAATATAATATTTCTTAAAGCTGTTGAAAAAATATTAAAAAAAATGATATTGAATTTAATATCAATAATCAATATATATAATATCTTGCATATATTATTAATCTTATAATTTAAAAAATATTATAAATATTAAATACTAAAAATAATATTATTCAAGATAATAGTAATATATTATAATATAATAGTAATATATTATAAAATAATAATAATATAATTGCTGGTTTTTTATAAAATCAAAATTTCCTAAAAATTTCCTTTTTTGGAAATATACAAAAAATACTCCAAGAAGCACCCAAGGAAGTCTCTTAGGAAAGCCCTACCAAAAAAACACTCTACTGCCTTCCTCCAAACTAAAAGAGGACATACAACACAGGTATACACTGAGTTTAAAAGAATACTAACTTCTTTTCTTTTATTTTTTACAAAATAGATACATACTTGTTTTTTCTACTGGGAAGGAAAGAAAAAACAAGGAATACAATTCACAGTTAAA
>CAJVPV010002193.1:0-13623 GCA_910591835.1 Acaulospora morrowiae
AAAAAAGGGAATTTTTTAGAATTTTGGTTTTGTCGGGAAAGGGTTTTTTTTTTTTTTTTTTTTTTTTGATATTTTTCTAAAAATTTATATAATATTAGTTTTAATTATATATTATCTATTGATAGTATTTAATATTTATTTATTTAATAAAAGTTGATTTTAGACAAACTTAAAAAATTTTTTAAGTTCATTTATTAGCATGTCTGCCTCAATACTGTGAAGGTCTTTTAATTTCTCTAACAGATTCAAATACCATTTGCTTAATATAATTGATTAAATAATTAACTAATCACAAAGTAGTAAATGTATTTTTCAAAAAGTCAATATTTCTACAAGTATTTTTTCACAAATACAAATATAGAAAATTGAAATGTAGCAACATTACTATATTCAATTCTATAAAAACAAGTTATTTATAAACAATATCAAAGTTAAATCACTGTTGATATGAAAATCTGGTAAGTCTGTCACTTAAACATGTCTTATATCATGTAACAATAGAGCATGTTTTCTACTCAAAAGAGGTATATATATTTGATTCAAGCTATTAAATAGTATTATGGATCAACTAATAGATCTGAAAATCCAGGAGTTATTACTCATGTATCAATTTTCCAAGTATAATGTATTAAGATAATATAATAGAAAAAATGTTTAACAGAATATAGGAGAATATGAGAGTTGCGCAGTACCTGTCAAAAATCTTTCTTATTTTTATCTATACTCCTATTGCTTATATACTTCTTTATAATATACATCCTATACCTAATATATCTTTTATATCTGATATATATTTTATACCTAATATACATATTATATCTGATATATTAATTATATTTACTATTCTTTTTCTTATTATTTTTTTATCATCTTTTTATATACTAATACTACTCAATTTTTGTTTTTCATTAGGCAGCATTCTACTGGCAATATTTGATATTGTTCAATAAATCCTATACCATTCCATCATTAAAATTAGAAGCAATAAGAAAATTTTTCAATTAGTACCAAAGTATCCAAGAAAAATGGTCAAAATTAATTTCTTTTCCCTTATTTAGAAAATAAATTATTATATATAATAAAAGTTTATAGAGATAATATATATCAAATCCAAGTTCAGATTACCATCAATAAAAACTATTTAATGAAACAATCTTCTATTACATTTTCTTGAAAACCCCTTAATTAACAATATTTGCTTGAACAGTAATATCAGATAATGCAAGAAGATCTTTAGTATTATGAAAAACTACATGATCTGTAAAAGCTTTTTTGTTATTTAAACTTTTGAATGAATATATACTTTACTTTACTTGAAAGTTGTTAATCAATTTAACAAAAATATTAAACAACAAATACAGTATCTTAATTACATTTAGAATCAAACTGCTCTCAGGAATTCTTTCTACTTGTTATATACTTAATTAACTTTATTCCAGTTAGTATCTAGATGCCTTATATCTAAGGAATGAGTTCTATACTAAAGATATTCAACATGTCTTCAAATATATCAAGACCTTATAAATAGTTAACCAAATTATTAAGACTATTAATCAAGTCCTCTATATAGATAATAGTTACAAACCAAAGTTATTAAACTGTTATGTAAAATAACAGACAAAATATTCTCTATCTTAACTTTTACCAACTGGATTAAGATTAAAGTAGCAACAGAATTCCTAACTTTATTATATGATCTGAAAACCATGTTGCTCTATAGCTAACACTTCATTGCTTACTGGAATCAAATGGAACTATATCAAACTCTTCAATTTATCTAGTTCTTCTAAACCAAATAACAAGAATATCTCACAAGTAAAAAATATACCTAACCCTAATCTATTAGAAGATATTATCATCAATCTGCTTTTTATCATTACTAATATATTTATTTAATCTAAATATATTTATTTTAAATATATTTATAGCCTAATATTTTTATTCCTTAATTATAATTATAATTCTTTTAATATTGAGTAGGTATTTATAGCTGCTCAGTGCCATCTGACAAAATATATTGTTTTAAATTTTCTTTTCAATATTAGTTATATAATTACCATAAATAAGTTAGCATTTAACTTAGTGTATTTACATATAAGAGATGTTGTTTTTTTTTTGATGTATATTCTGTCATATACAAATCAAATAAAGAAATAATGTTTACTTATTAAAAAAAAATTTTTTTTTAAATTAAAATTTATATAATAATAATTAGTTTTGTAAAATTATTTATAAAAAATAACTTTAATTATTACAATTTTAATAATTTGATTATAAAAATTTTAACTTGTATTAAAAGTAAAATATTTTTTTTATTTTAAATATATATCAAATTTTATATAATTTTTTATATTAAAATTTTAAACACAAAGTTTAAAGTTATTTATTTGAAAAATTTCCAATAAAATTTTAATTTTTTACTTAATAAAGTTAATTAATAATATCTTAAACTATATTCTTTATAATATACAGTAAATAAGTTATAAAAATTAATATTTAAAATTTTAACAAAATTTTTTAAAAACTTATTAAAATTTTAAATATGTAGACAAATTTGCTTGCATTATAATTTAAAGGATAAAGATTTTTAATTATTTTTAACATTTATATATATAATTTTTTAATAAATTAATAAATTAAAAATAAAGATAGTTTTTTTAAAAAAGTTTTTATAATTATATTTTTGAATCAAATTTTTTAATAATATTTTGAACTTTAAAAATAAAATATATCAAAAAATTATTATTCTTACATATTTTAAAATTATTATTTATTTTTTTTTTATCATATTTCAAAAAAAAATATAACAATAAAATATTAAATTACAAACCCAATTATTTAATTAAAATATTAATTAAAATATAATTATAAAAAGATTATTAATTTTTTTGTATTATATTATATATTATATATATATATTTATTTATTTAAAAAAATTATTACTTATTTTACAAAATTAAAAGATTTGTATTATTAAAAAAAATAATTAAATTTTTATTATTATAAAAATAAATATCTCAAGAATATTTATTTTTTTATATTAACAAAAGAGTTAATCAAAATAATTAAATCAAAATCAAAATTATAATATAATATTATTTGATGTATTAAACTTTTTTGTTTTTGCAAATAAACACTATCATTTTATATAAATAAAGAAAGTAACAATATCTTTGATATGATATATTGAGTCAATTATTATTGTATTACACTTGTTAAATTAAGTAATTAAATTAATATAAAAAATATTAAACCTTCAAGTAATTTTAACAAAAACCAATATACTGTAAAATTAGCAATTCGATATCAATTTTTATATAAACAATATTTTATAACCTATTGTATTTTTAACATTATAGTATCATAATTAATTTCAATATTTATCAAAATTAAATTTGTTATTAATGTTTTTTTTGTAAATAAACATTATTATTTGTTATATATACAATGTATAAGAATTTTTTATACAAAAGAAATGTAACAATATTTTTTAAATAACAAGTAATATTTTATAATATTAACTTGCTTTATAAAACCTATTTTAATTATACAAAAAAATAACTAATATTGTTTTTTGATATAATGTCCAAGCAACTATAGGATAGTTATTGAAAATTATAAATTTCTCCAATTCAAGTTGCAATATTCGATTAAACAAAATGAAATTTATTAAACTTTAAATATATTTTCACAACGAATCTTTTTATTCTAAAGATATACAGTATTTTCACATACTGTACATTATCATATTTTAAATTATAAAGATATAAGATTTCGATTCGTTAAACTTTAATGTATAAAATTATGGAGATTAGATATTTAAATTTTTTAAAAAATAAATGATATTTGGTTTTTTATTTTTAAAAATATTATTTGAATTTTGTTATTTGAATATTAAATGATTCGTAATTTGTGAAATAAAAATTTTTTTAAAAAAAAATCCATAAATCATTTAATTTTTAAATTTTGTAATATATTTTTTACTTGAGGTTAAATAGATAAACAAATAAATTGGTAAAGTAATATTTAATAAGTTTTTGATAAGTCGTATACTTTTAATTAAAAACAAAACATTTTCAATTAATAACTAACGTGAATATCACAATTGATTTAAAAACTTTGTGATCAAAATAATATTAAAATAATATTAATTAATATAAAGAAATCTCAATAATCAAATCTCAGTGATTAAGTCGCCACCCTCGCAAAAATTTAATTTTTTTCGATCCTTCCCTACTTTACCACCACATATTACCTCTTCAACACTTTCTTTATTTTTTTGGTATTCTTCGAACTCACTGATTCTCTTCTCTTTCTCAAATTCCAACCCCTTTTTCATAAATTCTAGTATACCTAATTCATTTTTTTCTTCATCAGTCCGTCTCAGGGAATTCGTGTATGCCAGATAAAAATATATTTTCTTTTGAGTTAGAAATATTTTCCGTTTATATGATTTTGAGGTTGGAGAGGATGAAGCAAAGGTTTTGTTGATTGACGGTTGATGAAAGAGGTTGTATAAATCAGAAAGTGAAGCAAGAACATTATCCAAGGATGTAAGTAAATGAATGATGTCACTTAAAATTAAATGTAAAAATTCTGGCGGCTGAGTGTAACTTGGATTCTATTGGTTATAGTACAAATTGAATCGCTAATAAGCAAAATATGTTCTTTAACACAATTTTGACGACCCAAGAAAAGCCACGTATGTTACCTGAAGAATGATACTATTGCTTATAGCAAGAGCCTGAGATACACTTTCATACATTAAACTTTCATTGATACTCAGGATTGGGGATAATGACCATATCACAAGGATAGATTCTTCCGGATTTTCATAAATGTCACCGTTAAAAATACGGCACGCATACGCGTACGCATATCTAAATCATAAAATAAAAGTTAAGGATAGAAAGATTTTTTAATATATCAACGGATGATCAGAAAAAATATAGAAACACATAATTTGGATGATATTTAGGATACAAAATATTCACCAAATTAAAAGCCAAATTTGGATTCGGTGATTTGTTTGTCAAATCTTCTAATCTCCCTATATCCTTTAGTATGAGCGGTCTATTTGTATCTTTCACACTTCTGACCTCTGATGAACTTTTGGAATCTTTGTCATTGCTCCCATCGAGTTCTATTATTTTTTGAGATTTGCTTGTCGTCAAATCTTCCCACCACGGTTTCCACAATGGCAACTCTTTTGTAAGCTCGAGTAAATTATCAGGGTTTGTGTTACTTATTTTTGATTTGAATTCATCTCGTTCGTGTGGTGTTAATTTGTTCCAGATTGTTTTGAAGTCAGTAGACTCTATATTATTGTGATCGAGAAACTTTAGACACGAAAAAATCCAAATAGGAATATTTGTCCATTGAATCAATGCTCATTACCAATATTGATATCTTTAAATCGTGCAACAAAATCCTCTTTTTCTAAGTAGAATATTAAATTGTCCAGCGTCAGTTCCATGAAAGCTTAACAGGAGATCTTATAAAACCGAACCATTACCATCATCACTACTCAACAATTCTTCTCTCGCCATTTCGTCACCCTCTTGTTCAAATCTTCTCAACATCTCCAACATTTTTTCCTTCTGGTTGTCATCTACATGTTGACTTCCGATCTCTTCGAGTACATTTTGTTTATAAAACGTTTCCGTACATTCCATGTGTGCCTTTTGAGAGACGCGTAATAGTTTACAATATTATTATGAATCTTGATTAAAATAGGTGAAGAGTCGAAATTGAGGGAATATGTGTACCTCATTCTTGTAACAATCTAGCGAACAATACCTTAAGTTACATTTTGGACACGTATATTTTGAAAGTTTTTGTTTGCAACTATTAAAAAAAACACGTTCTATTTTAATTGAGGAAATAAATAGAGGGTTGAAGCAAAAGGTCCTTAAAAAAATTTACATGCCACAGGTCTGTTCTTCGGTATCTGAGGTTTTTAATAATTTTGACATGTCAGTGAAAAGAATCTTTCAACATTACGCGGATCTTTTTTTAAATTTTTTAAATGCAATTTTATTTCCCGCCGCAGTAGCGATCTCCGATCTTACAGCTAATCGAGGATCTAGAAAAATCAAGTATGATGTGTGCTTTGGGGTAATTTTAAATTAATAGTTCAGTATTGGTTTAAAATGCTGCGCAATCAATTTTACTCTGCCATTCTTTCTTTCCATCGGAAGATCATTTTCGTGTAATAGGGTATATTAAATTTTTCTTTATTTTACTTTTTTTACTTAAATTCAAACACTCTTTTGTTGGTGCGAAGCATGTCAAAGGTATAATTTAATACAATCCAAATTTTTGTGTGACCCCTCTGTGTAATTTAGAGTAGATCGTTAATCCTGGGCTTGTTGGCTGAGCACTGATCATCAGTACGTACGTACCTATATTAAAAAAAATGTATACGATGAAATTGTCTCCAACAAAAGAATCATGGTAGGTAACAGGTTTTCAAAATTCAATTATATCATCTTCACGTATATGTAACGTGACAAATTTTTCTATTAATAGGAAAAAGCATTTAATGTGTCAAAAATATCATTTGGTACATCGATATTCAATGGTTGGCATAATCCTGTTGAAAAGCATTGGCCATTGGAGGCTGTGACGAGAGCTTTGGATCTTGGTAATTATAATTATACAATTCTCATTCATTGATTATTACACTCTTTCTCTTAAAATCTTCCCAAACACTTAAGGTATCAATGAATTCGACACCTCACCGTACTACGGTCGTAGTGAAGAGATCCTCGGCACAATCCTAAATTCCCTTCGTACCAGATATCCACGTTCTTCCTATTACCTTTCCACGAAGGTAGGACGGTATGGTCCCAATAAGGAGGATTTCGATTATTCTTCGAAACGAGTTAGGGAGAGTGTGGAAGAAAGTTGCAGGAGGTTGAACACCAATTACTTTGACGTGGTCTATTGTCACGATGTGGAATTTGTGAGTTTGGAAGATGTGGTGGGCGAAGGTGGTGCACTGAAGGAATTGTTTAGACTAAAGGTAATATATAAATTAATCTTTTCGAAATTTTTTTATGGCCAATCGTATCATTAATCTTATTAATTTATTATTAGCAAGAGGGTAAAATCAAATATGTTGGAATAAGTGGTATGCGGAAGGACGATTCATACAACTTAATTTAATTTTCTTTGCCCACGCTGATTTTTATTTTCGGGTGTAACTTAGGATACCCGTTAGATGTTCTTATCAGAATCTCACAAATCCAATATGACCGTGGTCAACCAGTCGACGTAGTTCTCAGTTACTCTCACTATTGTCTTCACAACACCTGTCTCTCATCGTGCATCAATATCTTTCACAGTCTTGGTGTAATTTATGTGATGAACGCTTCGCCTTTAAGCATGGGCTTACTTCGCGAAGCACCTGCTCCTGATTGGCATCCGGCTCCACCGGAATTACGTGAGGCAGCTAGTAAATGCGCCATGCTTGCCCAAAAAGAGGGTTTGAAATTGTCACATTTAGCAATCCAGTTTGCGCTCGAATATGAGGAGGTGAAAAGCACCATAATTGGATTTTCAAACGCTAAAGAAGTTGAGGAAGGAATTGAATGCTTGAGTAGAATGTCACGACGAAAGATAAATGAAAAAGCGGGTGTTATTGAAGGAGAGGACGAAAAGTACAAGAAAGAACAAATAGTTATAAATATGATCAGGAAGTATATGAAGTCTTGGGATAAATGGAGTTGGAGGAGTCCACCTGAATGAGACCAACTTTGCGTTTTATTGGCACTCAAATTTTCTGTAAATTGGGATCTTCGTAATAGTAATAAATACATGAATGCTTCATCTTAACAATATCCCGTTTTTTTTTACTCCATATAGACATCAAATAAAATTTTACTTGTAGAAATAGGTCAGACTTTTTTTTCAGTACATATATCAATATATCACATGACTTTGACTGCAATTATGCTATGATTACATCAATGGCTTGATTGAAATCATGTAAACCGTTGAATTAACAGTATGCGGACTTGGAAATCGACCATTCGGGTATTTGTAAAAATAGAGTGCAAAAAGATGAAAAAAAAAGATTAATAACATTATGCTTAAGAACCTTTAATGCGTTAATAATCATATATAGACTCGAAAACGCTTAGGTAAACAATAATTTCCACAGAAAGGCACAACTAATTTTCCACGTCGCGTCCCGTAAAATACTTGTAAGCCACTTCGGCAACACTCTCTTTTGCTTCTGACTTTTTACTATGTACATTCCCCTTGAACGTATGTTTATTGACAGTGACAGTTCCCATGAACCCACGCAAGCTATTTTGCAAATTGAAAATCGGAAGTGACCATCGTTTTGATTGACAAAGTTCACATAGTAGACTAATATATTTTTTGACTGGAACTACACTTTGGGTGGATCTTTGCGCGTATATACTGGGATGATATGGATGGAAGTTATTGCTAGATGGCGATGATGCTGAGACCACAAGTGATTGATCCGTCCTAATTGGAGGCTGTGGTACTGTGGAATCAATTGGAGGTTGTGGTACCGTGGAATCAATTCGAAGCTCTTCTTTAATCTTTGGTGTTCCTTCATCTAAAGCGGGTAACACAAGGCTGACTGTGTCAATATCACCAGCAGGTCGAGAAGGCATTGCAACCGAGTTGGTATTCGTAGTACTTGATTCTGTCTGGTTTTCATTTATGCTCGGTAAGGCACGAAGCGAATCAACGGTAGCAGACGATGCATCAGGTCGTCGTAGACCAAAGCTATTCTTTTTGAGTACTCTTTCCTTCTTACGTTCTGATTCACATTGTTCTTCATATAATTCTGTAAATGCTTTGGAAGCGACATAGTCCTTAGCGTCAACAACTTTGACGAATGCTCTACGATCTGACTTAAAAACACGTTCTCCAATTACACAATCAAAAATAGGTAATCCATCGGGGCCATGTCTTCCGGCATAAGTCGGAAGTGGTAGGTGATGCATCTGACAAAACTCTAGGAGGATCGTACGAGGCTTTTTATTTGGCCACTCACTTTCTTGCTTTTGATACCATGCTTGTGACTTGGTTATGAAAGTTGGTTCATTTCCTGCATTTCGAATTTCCTTGTTGTACCTATCCAGCAGATCTTTACTCAGTATGTCTGCGACGCCCTCTTGTTTAGTAATATCATTAACTGCAATAAGTGCGGCGTCTTCCTTTGCCTCTTGTTTTCGTCCTCTTGGTGTTGAACTTTTGTAAACCTTTCCGAAAACTTCGAGTTCGCAGATAAATCCATAAAGTTCATTAATATAATCGTACTTCGGAGGTTCAAGTCCTTTTAAACTCTGGTGTAGTTCATTTAAAATGGAAATTGGATTTGGAGCTAACGGTTGACTATTAAAAGAAAGCTGAAGATCAGGTTTTGGATTTTGGCTGAGTCTATTTAGAAGTGAGTTGAAAACCTCTGCGCTTTTTTGTGATTCTTGGGAACCCTGTGTTGTCGTGGTTCTAACGGAAGTCGAAAGTGGTTCTGCTCCTAATCCTTGCAGCAGTTCGTCAACCGACTGAGAAGAGCTTGAAGATGATTGTGTTCTTGATACATTCTTAATGCCGTTAGACGATACGGAATTGTTGGAAAACGAATTTGCTCGATTGTTCATCATCTTCGAAGTGATTGATTCAGTCTTCACTTTAGGCATATTTTATTTCGAAAAAAACGGAGATTGTAAAAAAAAATTGAATTTTGCGGGCGTTTTGTCTTATTATAAGATCCGTATCACAGCCGCAATGCCTGCCAATGAAAACATTCCTGTTTTGGTGCAACGTATTATTTTTGTTTACATAAATTTTTGTAAATAAGAATAAAAGGCATGATTGTTATAAAGTAACTTATTTAATCGATATATAAGTATTTATTTTCAATAATAGTGGAAAGTGATATATTGTATATCATTTCTATTATGAACAAATTATCCAATTTGCTTTATAAGACCAATTCAATAATAATTTATTGTTTATGCTGTACATACAGTAGGTAATATTGAATCAAGAATAAAATATTATTATTATTATTATTATTATTATTATATTATTTAATAAAAAAAGTACTATCCAATATTTTAATTTTTTTTTATTTTTATTAAATATTAAGTAAGACCTTTTTCAAGATTTTATTAATTGAGTAATAATTTATTATTATAATATATAGTTTTTTCAATAAATAAAAAATTACTTAAAAATTATTATTATTATTATTTTTTAAAGTGAAACATACACAAGACATATAATCTTTATTAATATATTTATATATCCAAACAAATATCAAATATCTTTACAAATTAATTGAAAATCAGTTGATACAATAGATACCCTTTATGTCTCTATAGCTAATTTGCATATTAATACTACCTAATATATATATTGCTATAAAACTAGTTATATTAACTACTTATTATTCAACCATGTGTTCATTTAAATATCCAAAGATATGCCTATATATCAGATAGAACTTTTTATATAAAAGAAATCCTATTATTAATTTAAAATCTATTTAACCTACTAAGTCTATATTATAAAAAGCAATATAGTATAAAATATTATTATAAAGATTAACTCTGATTATTTCAATTATATGTTATTACTGATCCTCAGAATATGCCACTAATATAGCATAACACTACTGTTTTTATCACTTATAGAACTGGTATTCTTGCTTGAATTCTAATTTAATTTTAATAATTCTTACCAAATATATTTGATCTTAACAATTTTTACCTGGATTTTTATTATTTGTAATCAATAACCTTTTGTCATTTTAGTTTATTTAAGTTCAAAAAAATATTATTCTTAAGATAGATTCTTAAACTTTAAATTGAAATAAATCAGTTTGGAATTAACCTTTTTAAGTTATATAATAGAGTTTGTCATCATTAGTTTGAATTAAAGTTTGTAGGCTTATGACAATATTAAATCACATTAAAAAATTTTTAATATAGAAATTTTTATTTTAAAAAAATTAAAAATTTTTAAAGTGATAATTTTTTTTTAAAGTATTGTAAGTAAGCTTTACTCTAATTTATTAATTGTGCTATAAACAACATATATTATATATTTCTGTCTACACTTACAATCCCTCAATTAGAATTCACCCACAGGTATACCATCTGGGTACAGCCTATCTATATATATATTGTCGACTCAAGTCTTACTGCAATACATCCTATTGATATAACTAGATATTCTATTTGACACTATGTGAAATTAAGGGGAATTTGAAATTTTTGAGACACTGGAGGTAGTGCCTATATTTAGCAAATAGAATACTACAATTTAATTTTTCCAGATCCGACCACCTGCAGCTAGATGCACTGATTTTCATTTAATTTCCACTCCTCTCAAGCTACCCAAGAATGTCCAAGGAACTTATGTTATCAGGCTTATTGCTCATTTAGGTATTCACAAGGTTATCTAATGGTTTTATTGCTGGGCTGCCTTCTCAATATAAGTAACTGTCAAAGTGATTTATTACTGGATTGGAATAGAACCTTTCCGGCTATCCTATAAAAAAAGTCACCAGATATCATAGAGAAATGATCACCAAGTCATCTTTACCGAAAGCGGATACCTTATACTCCTTGTAACTTCCGGCGATCATCATAACACCAACCAGACGATCATTACGCCACGTCTTTTTCTGGAAATCACAATCTCAATGCCTACTTGGATCAGCGTGTGAAATGGCTTCTTATGAGAAACAGCGCTTATACAGGTTGTGGCGCCAGATATCATATTAATTCCTATTCAACCACCCTCACATGGAGTTGAACTGGTATCTTGTGATTTGACCTGTGAAGTGTTAACCACTATACTATAAACATACAGGTCATTTTTAAAATAATAATAATTATATTAAAATAAATATTTATTTAATAAATATTTATTACTTTTATCAAAAATTTTCAGACTTTTCCTACTGATTCTCTGGCCAATACTCCAAAATGGTATTTAAATTAAAACATGTCTTTACTTTTAACAAAACCCATATACTCTTCTTAATACAACTTGACAAATCTTAACAAAATACTTTCATACTCTCCATTGTTTTATTTATTCCTTCAACAAAGTAAAAACAAGAAGACTCTTTAACTTTTACCTATATAAGCTCTGATGGCAAGAAAAAGTTCTCTAGAAAAGAAGACAGTTTATTTGATTTCTTTCTTTTCTTTCATTACCATGATATTAGTATTTCTATCAAAAAAGATGATCTAAAAGGTTGTTGGATATCTTGGTCTCCAGAACCTTCACAACATAATTACAGCAGCCTTTCTAATATGTTTTCAAAAATTCTTTAGTTTTTCTGAAGAATTTTACTTACTTCAGTTTAACTCTAAATTTTTGGTTATATTGAATCTGCTGGGTTTCCATTGACTAAAAATCTAAATTGAACAACAATAAACAAATAACAAATAAACAAAATAAGAACATGTCCCTATCCATACTATATAACTTTAATGATGTTATTGTTTCAAATAGGAAAAGCAAGGCAATAAGATGTTTGTTTTAATATAATTGAACTTGTATATATATCCCCATTTACTTTCCCTTTTCTTCTTCTTCTTTTTTTATTCTTTCTTATATATATAAATATAAACAAGATAGACAAATGTTTTTTCTTCATAAGGTTTTTTGATTCTGATCCATAATTTATAAAGAACCATAAACTGTAAACCACTTAGCAAGACCTTTAATATGACTCTCCTTATTGAAAAAGCTACTAAGCTTATTAGTGATATTCACTATTCTTACCTCTAGTAAAGATTTTCAATTAATAATATTTGTCAAAATGAAAAACTCTTCTCAAAATATAGCCCAACTTTGGAAGAGTTATGCCTTTTTAAATAAGCAGCCTATGTTTGAAGTAAGACATTATCTAAAAAACTAAATCATTAATTCTGCTATAGGTTTTAAGGTATTGATTAGACCTAGGATTCTATCTGCTTTTCAAATTGTAATCCTTTAGGCAGCTATCAAAATGAGAAAATATTTCAAGATACTGGCAAAAACAACAATATTAGGTTTTCATCTATGTATAAAAGAATTGTATTTAGATTATGATAGAACTTTATTTTCTTGGGTGCAAAAAATAAATAACTAAAATTGTGTCATCTAACTAATACAATTACTTCAGAAAAGTAGTAACAATTGAACCTGGGGTCTTGAGCAATTGAAATAAAATCAATAAAGCTAGGTACTAAAACTATTTCCCTTTATCATGATCTTAAAAATTGATAAAAAAGAAATCTCCCCCCTCTTTAAAAGAATAAAGACACAATACTCTGATAAGTAATTCATTAGATATTAAAGAATCTTAATAAAAAAGTTTACAAATTAAGGTCAGAAGGTGTAAAAACATTAGTTCATAAATAATTTTTTTAGAAATCAATAATGCTTGATAAACTATCCAAGAAATACTATTGCTCTCACTGGTAATAAGCCCTGCAGTAGAATATAATTCTTAGTAATATTCAAATTATACCATTAATTTAAGTTAGTTAGTCTCTAGTGTTGACGTCTCTCTCGGCGAGTCTGTCGCTAATGGCAGTAGAAACTCGTGTAACGTCAGGTAGGTTTTTGGCT
>CAJVPV010002194.1:0-13620 GCA_910591835.1 Acaulospora morrowiae
GCAATATATATTTGGCAAGATAATATAATTCATCAAAGTAATATAATTTGACAAAGTCAAAATATATACAGTATATACAGTATATTTGGTGCAAAAAATAAATTATCTATTTTACTGTTGAAATATTAACTTCTTCAAAATGAGGTTTAAAAAAATATATTATTTATGTGCCAAATAAATTATATGTCGCTTTATAGCTGAAAAGAAAAATTATATAAATTTGATTGGCTGAATTATATACTTTTTTGATAAATGATTAATAAGTGACATTATGCTGAATAAATCAATTTTAACTAGTGATCATACTAGTAGTATATTCTAAGGATTGATGATAACAATAACTTTAATGCTGAAATTAATCTCTATAACATTATTTTATAATATGCTTCTCTTATAATGGATGCAGTTCAGTAGGTTAGGTGGTTTAAACTAATGATAGGATTTGCACCCTATGTAAGTCCCATTCAGTATGTGAGCTATCTACTTGATATTTAAAGTTGTATATACTGGATATGTCAAAGTTGTAATAGAATGTAGCAGTAACTAGAAATAATTAATTAGGTTAGAATTAAGTTATCTTGAATAAAAGATGGTTAATGTAATGGCTATAAACTCTCATTTAATAAAGTTTCATGTCTAATACCTGTTATAACTAAAAATAAATAAATGAATAAAAATAAGAATTTTAAAATAATTCCAATTACTTGATAACTTGATCCAACTTTGCAATTCTATCTGAAAGCAACTACAGAGATGCAAGATAATGTCAAGTAAGAAAAAGTATTTATTAACAAGAGGCACATTCAAGTTAAATCACATATCTTGAAAAAAACCCCACTACTCACCCTTGGCATTATGTAAGCTTTGCCTGGAAAAACATCAGACACATGATGTCAACAGTTAAATAATTTTAAAAGAAAACAATGGTAGATCAAATTTCTCTTTATTTAATAAAAGTTTTACTCTCAAAAATTTTTGTTCAATAGAGTCACATTACAACGATTTTTTTATTATGATGAATAAACAGATTTGCCAATTTATTCGATTAAATTTTACATATGCATGCATAATAACAGACACCTATTAAAACTGCGTTTGATCATATTGTTGCATATTAAACATAAATTTTGATTGATGCGCTTTGCCATATCTTTTTGTCCCACGTTTTTTTTTAATTCAATCCAGTAATTCGGGAAAATATATTGGTTGGCTGGTATATTTTGCTTGAGGATGAGTTTTCGGTTGAAGGAATGCCTTTGTTTCAAAGTCTGCAAATTTCTTTTCTTCGGCCGCGTCAAATTGATCAGACAGCGGTGACGGATCCGGATTATCACATATCGCTGTGACCCAATCTCCTAATGTCTCATATAATTCTGAAGCCTTGGGACGATTCTCAGGATCATGACTCCAACATCTTGTCATTAATTCCTTATAAACTTCAGGAGTACCCTCAACTATTGTCGGGCGAATACCATTACAAATATCATATGCTAGATGTTTATCATGAGCTCTATCACAGAATGGTCTTATGCCAGCCGATAACATCCACATGACGATTCCAAAACTATAAATATCAGCTGCTTGAATATATGGTTTACCCCTTAATACTTCTGGTGCGACAAAAGGTAATACACCATAAATGGTATTCGTTGAACCATCAGCAGGACTGTGGAGACCCACATCGGCAATCCTTGTATCAATAGATTCTGGTTCATTTTCTACTAATAGGTTTCCACCGTGAAGATTTCCATGACAAAGGTTCTCCTTGTGAATTTGATGTAAACCACCGGATATCCCCCACAACATATCAACGATATCTCTCCAACAAAGAACTCCCATAGAATGGTCAAGGTATTCATAAAGATTTCCATTCTCATAGAACCTCATTATGAACGCGTAACAACCTGTTGTATCTCGTGTCATTCCAAAGCAATCTGCTACAGAGCCGTTTTGAATGCATTTATGATACCTCAGAATCTTATTTTTAACCGGAAAACCACGTAACTTAATATTATTTAAATATTCATAATAAGTAACCACAAAAATAGAATACATTACCTCATCCAAATACTTGTTGGTGATATTATGAGAATTGTCTATTCTTTTTATAGCGACTTTGATAGGACCATTTCTTAACCAACTTTCACCTTCTTCATCCCAAATCCATCTTGGCCCTTCGAGCCAATATGAGCTATAAACAGTACTAAACGCACCCTTTCCCAAGTACTCTGTAAGAATAAACCGTTCCCAAGGAATCCATTCGAGAAAATCAACACTTTCTGTTGCACTTTCTTGGGTTGTTCGAATTACATAATCGAGATATTCATTTCCGCTCGTCCAATTACAAAAGTTATTTACCAATGCCTTTATTTCACAAATTTTGCACCACCCCGAACCGATACGCGCAATACCACATTCAAAGCAATCACCGTATCTGTTAGCAAACAATTTGATATTTTGTGCACTTTGAACATGCTGCACGACTTGAACATTTACATCTGGTTGCGGTGGCATAATCTAAAAAAGCCGAATAATAAGATACTTCCATGATAGATTGTTTACATGTATACACAGCATAGCATATATCAATATGCTTACATTTTTTAAAGAACAGATTATATTTTTTTCGCCTGCGCATTAATCAATCCTTAGAAAGAGTTGGGAAGAGTAGGTCGTTTCAAAAAAAAAAAAATGCCAGGATTACAATTAAAAGCTGGTTACACTGCATATCACATCATCTGTGCGTAAAATGTGGCTTCATACAATTTTAGTAGAAAATCCCGATAAGTCATAGTCAGAGTCGGGAGATTGTATAATATTATAAATATTGAAACAATAGATGGTGATCATGACATCGTGTCTCACAATTAGTTTCCGATTCATTAGAATTTACTGTAGCAATTACGGAGAATTAAATTTCCGGCAATACACGGCAATACAACCAAATAAGATGAAAACAAAAGGCATCCTATTTAATCGAAAGTTTTAACCGAAAGAATTGAATTTATTAATATATTATTATACAGTGATCTTGGATTCAAAAAATTAAATAATCGATAAGACTTTTTATTTTTTATTATTTTAATTTAATAAAATATCAATTTTTTAAACCTTCTAGTTTTCGTTTAATTATAATATAAAAATGAAGTTCATCTTTCAAATTCGTTTATAAAATTGGTTAAAAGATATTATTTATTTGTTTTATGCTTATTCTTCTTGTTTATTATTTTGTTTTTATTATTTTATTTTTATTTATAAAATTTAAAATTAAATCAAAATTTTTGAGGAAGCAAATAGAGTTTCGTTATATCATCCGCCCACATTGGTTCCGGTCAATAATACGATTAACTCAGGGTAAAGTGTTTGGGATTCGTATACGTATCAACGAATATATCCATTGATTATTTTATTTTTATTTTCGAAATGGTAATGCTTACTATAATAATAATTATTATTTGTAACCCGCAATCAGGCAGGCGTAGTATGTCTATAAATCCTTACAAATATGAGACATACAGTAAATGTATCGTTAATAATAATTATTAAAAAACCCCCATATGTATACTTACTTGATCGTTTTAATAAATATTTGTTTTTTCAATCGTGTCTATGATGAGATTAAATTTTACAACGGAAAAGTATAAGCTATTATAACGATGGTACGATGATAAAACAACGCACTGTAGTTATTAAACTAATAATTTGATTATACAAAAGAAGTTAAGAAATGCGTCGCCGTTTTATACTTGGGTAATTAAAACTGTCAATTTTAATTATCTTGCGATAAGTCTTGCAAGACTATCTATAAGATGTTTACAGAATATACTTTCATAAATCAAATCTTACACGCAATAAACTCCCTTGTACACAAATAAATTACATATGCTATTCTCTTTTATACTTACGTTTCTATATAAAAAAGCTTAAAGTATATTTTGACGTTTTGTTTGAATTGATAGGAAACTATAATCGCAATTTAAAATAGATTGACTCGACTATTCGGTAGAATACTCATATGACATCAGCTACGCCCTTTTAAGACATAGTCAATCTTTGTTCCTCGATTATTCTTCCTTCTTTATTTTTCCAATTATCAGACATGGGTCACTTTAAACCTGTAATAAAAGTACAAACAAAAACTCAAGTATCACCATCGAATAGGACCTCGCTATTGACTCCCCCAGACACTACAAATAACACACCAATTCCGCATCCTGTTTCATCAACGCAAAGTTTGTTTTCAAATGACAATATTGATACAAGTGCACCAATAAATCCGCCTCATGAGTTAATTTTAGAAGAGTCGAATTTAGACAACCTAACCAAAGATGAGAGTTTTATGGAATCCGAAATACTTAAGGAGAATGAAGAGAAAACCACCCCAAATATTACAAATATAATTCCCGTAGATGATATTGATAAAGATGGCGAAAAATCAAATAATCATGAAGACATGCAAAAAGAAGAAAAATTTCTAGAAGATTCGGAGACCATAAAATCTACAACTGATACAACAACGGAGAGAACGTTGAAGAAGCGCAGATATAAAACCGAAAGACGAAGAAAAAGTGATGGTGTAAATAATGACGGAAAACCACAAAGAACAAAAAGAACAAGATCTGCAAAAGATAAAAATACTCCTAAAAGACCTGGTAACTCTTGGCATCAATTTTCAATGGTTAAAAGGTAAACATTTATCTTCTGTTCATTATATGACACGTGAATTTTATTTCGAGATTTAATCTATGAAATAAATAGAAAAGAATTTACGGAGAAACACCCGAACTTGGATTTTGTTGGAATTAACAAGTTATTGAGCAAGGAATGGAAAGGAATGTCCAATGAAGAAAAAAAGGTAATAAATCGTGACCTTTTTTTTTTTCCTCGACTCCAATTGATCTGACAAAACTCTCGTAGCCCTATTATCAAATTGCTGAAGACGCAATGAAAAATTATGAAGAAAAATTAAAGATGTACAATGACTCGGTATGCTTTATAAACTATTAATATAATATTTATTTATTAGATCAAGAAATTAATCTATAGTTAATATATGAAAAAGATCAAAGGAAATGGAGCCACGGTCCCTGGGGAAGTTCAAGTGCTTAATGCACCACATGAAATAAATCAAGTTCCCCAATATCCTGATTTTAAATCCATGCTAGGTTCTCCGATTTCATTTGGTCCATTTGGATCTGAATTAGAATTGGGTCTTCCAACAAGTGAAGTTGCGAGCGAGACTGAAGAGCAAGATGAAAATTCACTACATAACCCTTCAATTTCAAATGAAGACCAAAATGCTACAATCAAACAATTGTTAAAAAACTCTGTTCTTGAATTTAATTATATTCCTTCTCAGCAAGTGCAGGTGCAAAATTTTCCATCTTCAAATCCATCAAAGTTTCAACCGGTTGGGGAATCTACCCAGACTTCATCTTTAGTTGATAAAGAGAAATCGCAATCAGGTTCAATGCCGCCTCCACCTATTTCACGTCAAAACTCACAAATAATGTTAAACCAAGAACAAGTAATGTCTTGTGCACAACAGAAAACTTGTAGTCAGGTGAATTCTCAGTATGTTAAGGCGGCGCAACAATATTTCGTGGCGCCGCAAACGCAAGACATGGCAGAGCAACCAACGTTCCGAGTGAATATGACACAATTCGAAGGACATTCATTATCCAACCAATCTTCTCTAATGGACAGTCGGAAATGTGAAATGTCTCGACCGCCTCTAAAAGAAATCACGAATAATTTTGATCAAAACACGTCACTTCAACGAGTCCCGAATGCAGATGATCAAACAGTGGCAAGCCAAATAGTTGGGCTTCAAAGTTCAAAAGTAGTGTTGCCCTCATCACCAAGCGTGACGAGTCAACAGATACCAAACGCACTTTCTCAGAATACACAGGAACGCACATTTAGTAACATGTCACTCCAATCAAGTGATCATCCAATGATGAAGATAAAGCAGGAGCGTCACGTAGATACAGAAATGGCACCAGTGATGTCACAAGTGCAACAATTTCCTCAGACGGTATGGCAGCAACCTAATACTCAGCAAATGCTTTCTTCTCAGTCAGTTATGGCACAACAGATGCAACAATTTCCAATGTTATTACAACAAAGTGTTCAACAATTTCCTTCTCAGGATGTAATGTTCCGACAGTTAAACTCTCAGAATCTAGTGTTGCAACAGCCAATGTGGCAATCAAATGTACACGTTCCTCCTCCAACCCTGCCTATACTATTCTCACAGCCAACTAATGATAATGGACAGATGCTGTATCAACAAAATTTATCATTAATGCATCTACCGGCTCAAATGATCCCTACACAACAAATAGGCTCTCACTACCATCAGACAGTTCCGCAAACGCCTATCATGAATCAGTCGATGTATAACCAATGGAATAACAATTTGCAAATGGATATCAATCGTGCAACTCCACAAATCCAGAGAAATTATCAAATGAATTGGCCCGGATATTAAAGTTTTTGTTATAAAATCAATATTTGTGAGCATGGCGATTGATGAATAGTAATTTATATTGTGTAGATGAAGATTTTTCTGCGTTGAACTTGATTCAGATTTTTTTAAAATAATTTTCCAATAGTATGTTCTATCCATTGATTATCGGCAGTCTGAAATAGAGGATAAAAAAAAAGCCAATGTCTTCAGGAGTTTATGAAACATCTAATTTTTTTAAATTATTACTGTATAAGTGCTAAGTACTATGGGTAAATAAGAAAACTTTACTGTTGATTCTTTGCGTACAATTTAATATTAATGGTGGTGGTTATTGAAACCAAACAAGAAATTATTTTTTTTATTAACCTTTAATGTATTAAGGATTTTAAGAATTCTATGAGAAAACCTTTTAATGTTATATGCGTATATTTGCAGTATATTGTTATTAAATTTTTTTTTATAAATCTAAATTTTTAATTCAATTATAAAACTACGAAAAATTAAAAAAATTATATAAATTAATTAATTGTTTTTTTTTCTTTTACAATATATATTTATTGTACATATGTACATATATACTGTATGTAATTTTTTTAATATTGATTTATTAAGCTAATTCAAATTTTTTGTCAATTATTATTCAGAAATTATTAAACCGAAAAAAATAAACTATACATTCGAAAAAATAAAATAAAGATTCGAAAGAAATGATAAAAAAGTTTTCAAATCAAGTAATAGTTTTTTTTGAAATCTTGAAATAAATAGAGAAAAAAAATTATTATTGTATTTTTTTTCTTATTAAAATATTCTTATCTTTAATTTTATAAATAAAATGTTTAAAATTTATTTTTAAAAAAAACTAAATTTTTAAATGGTAATATTGTTAAAAAATTATTATTATAAATAATAATAATGATTTTATTATATACTGTAAATACTTTTTAAATTAATAAGTGAATTAATAATTAATAAAAAAGATTAATTTATTTTTTATAATTGATATTATTAAACATTATTACAAAATTTTAAAATTTTAATATATAAATTTTAATATATTAAAAATATACATTAAATTAATAAATATATAAAATAACACAATAAATAGTAATTTCTGTAATACAAGAAATATATACTGTATATAAACTGAATAAAAACACACTTGACAAGGTTCAACTAATTGATCAAATAAATAGATAAATAATATAATAATTAAATTATAATAATATTCAAAAACATTGTATTTATAATTCATAAATATATTTAGTATTTAATATTTTGAAATGATCTTTTATTTTTAAATAACTTTATAAAACTTTATAAGGTAAAATTTTAAATTAAAAGAAATTAAACCAAATTTTTTTTTTCTAAAAAATACTTGTGAATTTTGAAATATAATTATTAAAATAGTCATATATTCTAAAAACAATCGTTTTTATTTAGTATTGTAAAAGGTAAAATAAAAACAATCGTTATATTCATCTACTTCCATCAGGTATCATGATAATGTGGCTATATACAACGTGGATGGCGCAATAAAAGCAGGTATCGAGATCGTACGCGCCGTACAATGAATGAACAGCGATATTGTAATGCGCCACGTGATCGATCTACATAGCACGAGATTTGATCCTGTCAATGTAAAGATAACCACAATTGGCGACAATGACTTATTATGTAATTTTTATGTAATAATGCTTAATCCTATTTAAAAGATATTTAATTTTCATTATGTAATGATTGAGGAATGTATAAAAAAAGTGCGAAATGTAAGAATAATAAAGGGACGTGTGCAACAGACTCGCCGTTTGCCCGTTACAATATGATGATTCAAATATTTAATTGATATAATTATAAATTTTTATATCACAACCATTTATGGAAAAGTGGAAAAAAAAATTGGTTTTACATGAAATTTTATCATCTTTAAATTTTAGGCTTTAATTTTTATATTTTTATTTTTAAAAAATATTAGACAACGATATTTTTTATAAATGGCTGATTCTTTTTGAAAACGACAAAAATGTTATATACGATATTTTGATACCTATTTTTTTGAACAATACATATACAATATAAATTCTAGGAGTACGATTATAAAGTCAGAAAAATCCCTGTCCGCCTTCAAAAAGAATTACTCAAATAGTTGTATTCTTTTAAATTTACAGTAACCAAAAAATAGCCAAATTATTTCTAATAATTGTTTTTTATATAAAAATAAAAAATTATGTGTTTTTTTATGTAGTTCCGATAGAATTATCCAAGACCACATTGTCCATTGGCATTTTCACCCTTAGAAGATTTCATATACCATCGAAACACTTTCTTGCTATCTTGAACGGCTCCAACCCATTACGATAACAATATCCAAGACTAGATTGCCCTAATAATTTTACATTCAGCAGATTTATAAAACACTAAAATGCTTTCTCCTAGTCTTTGGTGGTTCTATTCCCTTCTCATCCAAGATTACACGGTCTAGATTTCAAGATTATTTTGTCCATAGGCATTTCTGCTTTCAGCAGGCTTCAAGTACTTTCTCATTGTTCTGAGTGACTCTATTTCTAATTAATGGATATCCGTAATTAATAATTAAAAATATTGAAGTTGTCTGGCTGATCTCAATGAATGTGTTTTAATACTAATCGTTAGCTCAGAATTAGTAAGGCTTTTATTAACTCTCTCGACAATTAGTTGATACTATTAATTAATATATTAAGTTTAAATTTCTTAACAATATTGTTCACTACCGTAATATTTTTTTAAATGCCACTATTGTTTTCATTTTCGCAAAATTTTGGATCGTATGGAGTTTTTAATGTATTTTATCTATATGTCGCATCTAATGAGTCGAATAATTCTTTAAATTAAGGCATCTTATCTGGATTTTCGTCCAAACAGGTTAATGAAGCTAAAAAATTAACCACCTAAATATTATCAACAATATACAAATAGATGGTTTATTTCTTTATGGGTCAACTTTCATAAATATTGACACACTATTGGGGGCGTTCCGTCAATTCTCGTTTTTCTAAGCTCCAAGATATGGAGTATTAAAGCTGCGTTGTATCCATTTTCCGAATCAAAAGGTGAATTTCACTAGCGAGTTCTCCGATTAAAACGCCTAAGCTGTAAATGCAACGTTACACATAATTTTCACTTACCACTTTATATACTAAATAAATAATTACTGTACCTTATTTAAGAATATACAGTAACTACTATAATTTCATCAAAAATCTCAACTTTTTAATTATGTGCTCTGTTTTTTAAATACTCTTCGAAAAGCCTTAAATACTTCCAAGCTAACTTTCCTTTGGTCTTTGATATTCTCGAAGTCGCTACTGTATATTGAAGTTACATCACATCAGATCGACATTATACGACACGACACGACACATATTAGATTGCTTTACTTTTCACAATTTTCTCTTCCAACAGTTTGCCTTGAGAATGTCTCGTGCGCTTACCTCAGACGCTATTTGGGGAGCAAGGACTTTAGATAGATTTGATGAAGTTTTACATAATTATCTAAAATTGCCAAAGCAGTTGACAGAAAGCAGGTAGGTTTATGGATATATTACTATTATCAACTAATGTAGACTTTGTAAATACAGTTTGCCTTTCCAAATTGGGTCGAAAGTAACGATCAAAGATTATAATACTTCTCTTAATAATTACGGATCAGAAGGATACAAGTTCTGGTTCCAGTTAAACGCTGACAAGTAAACTGGCAATGTGTATATAATTGACAAGAACACATCCGCGCGTGAGAGTGTTGTTAGCCGGCTTCAAGAATTTTTCAAAGTTCCTAATGGTGGAATTATTGACGATACTCCCATAGTAGTTTCTGGACAGAGAATTTATTCTAGTTAGCTTCTTGTTATTGAATTTTCAAAAATCTTGATAATCTTTTTATATAGTACATTATGCACCCGATGGAAGTAGCTCCTGATGTTACTATATTTCCAGATACAGCATTTACTCCAAAAACTTTCTGCTTCTACCATTACACCTCGTCTACCTAGTGACACAACGGTATCTAAGTTTGATATGTTATGTATTATATGTATTTTACTTGATTTTCGTTATTATGCTTCACGTAGGGAAATTGTCGTGCACGAATAATTTGTGAAGTAATTGTGAGTAAAAATTTCGGTCGTTTAGGACAGAAGTGTTTTCTTCGGATGCAAGAACAATATGTCTGTGCTGTCATTAGTATCAAAATTTTAGATAAAATATCAAATATTCAAGAACCTTGAACTAGGTATCCCTATAGAGTGTGGGGTGTAACGGCGAGTCAGTCGCTAAGGAAGACAAGATTTCGCGTAACCGCGGATAGGGTGAGTAATACTTAAGGTGAAGGAGGCGTGTTTTGATTTGGTCGAGTAATTTTATGTTATAACGGGTCTTGTCCTCCTTTATTAATGCTTGTCTCTTTCTTTTTATACATCTCTTTTTATTTACAGAGGCTAGTGCGGCTATGCTTTAATAACAATAGGTAAGCTAAGTCTCTATTACATAAGTCCCTTTTCACGATCACTTCCTTCTTTTCCCCACATTAGATAATCGTGCACCGCCAACCACGAACAGGTTCCTCGCAACGATCAGTCACGTGATGTGCGTCGCGTCTTAACTTACCCCCTTACAAGAGCAATGACGGTACAGTATTTTTAATTAATATAAATTAAATATTTCATTTTTCATAATTCATTAATTTTTTTAAACATAAGACAAAACTTTATCGTCAAAGAATGGCGACACAACGATAGAATTTTGAAAATGTAAAAAAATATTCAATGATCCTGTTGATTGCAATGCACCAAACTTACCAGCTTTTCATATTACAATTCCTATTAATGAAGTATTTTGGGACCCACCATATCTGCATATGTTCCAGTAATACCTACAAGCATAGACGTTGTACCGAATCCAGCGGGATGCTTTAAAATTTAGTTGAATGTGAGTAAATTAATTTTATTTTATCTATTTTATCAATTTATATTCATATTTCAATAATTACTTTTTTTTTTTTAATACCACATGAACACCGATTCAATTAAGAAGTATTACTAAATAATCAAACAAAGTTAGATTATAAATGAAATTGTCAAATACTGTATGTGCATATAGTTAGAGATGACAATTTCACAGGGTATAAATTCCGTGTTCATTGTCGGATGATATGAAATTCAATGTACAAGAATTTTGTCAAAAATGGTTGTAGACCGAATTTGACTCAGAATGACTTAAATAAGTATATTTGACGCTAACATTGTTATGCGATGGATCGCAAGCCCACCTTTTTACTATTTGATGATAGGAAACTAAAATACATCTACTGTATATACAGTTATACAGTACGTCTGTTCTTAATGTTAAATTTCGATAAGTCTTTCGAATCTTATAAGGAAGAAAAATGTATGGAAAAATACCAAATTCGAATTTTAGCTTCTTCGGAAGAACTTTACATCCCACAATGATTTCATCACAAAAACCGACATTATTGTGCCAGAATTGCTATAGCCATAAAACTCGAGGCAGCCTTGCACAAAACTTATTAATTCTTTTGGTTGAACGAAAACCCACTTTTGGGATCCGAGGAAAAAGTGATGATTCCATATGATTATACTGTATATTCAAATTTAATATTGATGCGGTCGTCACATTCATACAATGACATTACTGATTCTTTGAAAAAGTATTTTTTATTCTTTTCTTTTTATGCTATATAAGTTTTAGAAAGATTATTGTTACATTTAAATAAAATTTCGAATTAGATAGTAGGTGAGTTGGAAATATTTTATACTTTCTAATTATATAAAAATTTTCTATAATAATTGTTCTTTATAATTTTTTCTTTATTATTCATATGTCTTAATATTATAAAATTATTTCCAAAGACATATTTAGCAAATTTACTGGATCTCTCACTTGTTTTGATTAAATCTTTCTGATAAATTCTATTTAATACCTAATATTCCAACATCTCGAAAATTTCAAATCCTAATTAAATCCAAAAATCAAAACGAGATTTATTCCTTTTACACATTCGATAACTAATCAAAGTATAATACCTTAATATAATAATAATTAAATCTGTTTAAATTAATAACAATAATAACACCTTGATGATTTTTCAAATCAAAATAATATCACCTAACAATTATATTAACTTAAATATTTATAAATACATATAACTTGTCTATAAATCATTGCTTTTGATTTTTCATTATCATAGTGTTTCTTAAGTTTTAAATAATTTTTTTATAATAAGCTGGCTGTTAATTATTATTTAAATAAAAAAACAAAAAATTATTTATTTGTTATTACAATTTTAAAAAATAAATTTTAAATTATATAATTATGCTGTAATTTTTTTAATTATATTTTTATATCAATTTTATATTTCTTAGCTTTATATAGATATTTATAATCATTAAATATTATTTAAATTTTTTTTAATATTAATTATTTGATTTTGTAAGCAAGCTAACATTTAATTTGTTATATTAATATATAAAAAATATTATTTATAAATCTATAGATTAATAACAAAGTGGATAATGCTTCCAGATTCTTAATATATATATATTTGTATATAGGTTTACCAATTTTCTTATATATAAAGTATTCAAATATTTGAATCTTAATCAAACAAAATTAATCTGTATAAATATAAAACCTTTGATATTTCTAATAATAATAAGTTAAAAATAGATTAAAACAAAAAAATTATATAAGAAAAAACTTCTGGTTTAACTTCTATTATAATTTTATTTTTCTTTTAATATAAAAAATTCTATAATATACATGTTAATATAAACTTAATTATTTTTAAAAGAGATTCACTAGTAAAAATAAATAGATAACAATTTGAAAAACCAATTAATAATTTATTTAGATATGTAAAGGTTATACTTTATTTAATATTTATAACTTTAAATTTAATAGTCCAAGTCAATTAAAAGTCTTTCAAATATCTACTAAAAAAATTTAAAGTCATGCTTTAATAAATTACTATAGTCTCTAGATTTAATAATATATAGTATATTAATTAAAGAATCTATTTTTGTTTGAAATATTTATTAAAAATATAAATTTATATTAATTATTCTATATTCTATTGCAAATAATCACTGATTATATAT